>JABUQX010074522.1:0-36289 GCA_015478945.1 Trachelipus rathkii | reverse complement strand
TATATAAGATATATAATAATATATAATATATATTATTAAATATTAGTATATAGTATATTATATATAATATATATGATAAATATATATATATATATACTATGCATATGTATGATAATATGCATAATATATTAGTATATATATATATATTTCTTTCTTTCCTTTCCTTCCCTTCCTCTTCTGGCGCCCAAGTATTTGGGAGTAAGGTGTGTCACAAGCATCGGAAAAGAAAAACAGTAGAAGAGAAGCCATTGACAAAACGTCGAAGAAGGAGAACCCAAAGCGCTACCGGCCCCCATCTGTCGCATTTTAATTAGTGAAGAGAGCTCGTCACAGACAGAAAAATCCACCCTAGACCTTCAAGGGAAACGCGCGACACGGAACCCTCACTATGTGTTAAATCCGTTCAGCAATGAAAGGGTTCATCATCCCCTGGCCCAGGTGGCCACAACCATGCCCCCATACACAAAACCCCGCATTCTCTCCTATCACTGCACCTTTATCTCTCGCCCTCTCTGCCAAGAACTCACATGTCTCTCTTCAGACATTCGTTCACAGACTCAATTCCACTTTTCTCTCGGTCTCCGCAGCCGGGTCGCTTTCCCAAACAGCAGCTTCTCCACATAGATTTACATCCGGCTATAACCAACCGACTTCGATGCATCGCTTTCCACGATGGACCAACCGATCGCTCACATACTTTTCAGTTTTATTCTCTCACTTTACCCCTTACTTCTTCAACACCACACCACCTCTAATACGGTTCATCCTCACTATTATTAATTCTTCTCAACCTAGCATGCCCCTAAGATTTCCCATCTGAACACGCACATTGAACTTTAGACATATACTTCTATTCCAGAAACCACGTTAGTTCTCACTTTACCCATACGAATAACACAGGTAACCCAACATACCCTCATGTAAGGACCTAGCTCACCGCAAGCCTCAGATTAGTCCCTTTACATCCCCAACGATTATTATGTGCACCAGCCACCTTCCCCTGCCATTACACAACATTTCCTACGTACACTCTGCATCAATTCCGTTCCCATTCTCATCAACACGATATGCCCTAAATAATTTAACTAGTGTGACCCTATAAACTTTTTTGAGGAGCTTTTTTTTCCGATTGGGTCCCCATGTCTATCATTGATCAACATTATTATATCTGTCACACTGAGGTTCATGTACAACTCGACTCAACAACCATCAACTTACTTATTCGTTGCTTATCTTACGGTACTTTCTAGACAGAAAACCCCTCCTTTTTTTAGACCATACCCTGCCAAATGCAAATTCTTCCTTCCACCAATCCCCCCATCTGCAAACTCACCCCCCTGCTCCTTCAGACACTGCGAACACACAGAGAACCCCCTAATTGATCCGCAACAATAGGGTAGGGGCAGCGGCCTGCCATCGCTCTCGCAGGATTATTCTCCATTGCGAGTGTTCATAAAACTTAGTGGATACCATGTCCGCCCGATCCCCACCTCGCGAATTCTTTTCATAACCCATCGCTAGATAGCAGACGACCACTTGACTTAAGCCAAGTTGTGGAACGGGTGTGGAGCAGTCGCAGCGAGACTACAAGTCCCCTTGAGTGTGCTCGCTCTCCCCGCTATATTTAATCCTACAACAATCACCAATGAGTTGAGCAGCGCATTCTATATTCGTTACACAACGCGGGACTCCACAAGGTCTATAGACATTACTTGTTGTGAAATTGGTCCCATGTGTCAGGAAGCACTTACCACCAACACCATATTATCACATAATACTGACCATAAGAAAGCATTCGCCTATTAAACTCTTATTGCATAGCGCCTGTTTTGTTTTGAGAACTCAATATAAAACCCCTAAATAATAATTTATTCCCCTTAATCATCAACTGTGAAGTGGGTGTGTTTTCTTTTCCCGCGATGTGTTTTTTTTCATCATTGTGTGATTTTGCTTCGTATTTAATGATTTTTTTAATGTTTCCAGCTATTTTTATCTCTTCTTGTATCGGTCTCGTCGATTCTTCCTGAAAGAGCGGGTCTAGTCTCTTTCTATGTTCTTCTGTCTTATATCTTCAATTACGCTAATCTTTTTTTATATTGTCCGCCTCGGAGTGTGCTGGTTCGTGTTTCTAACTACTTTAACAGAACACCTTGTTATTCAACAGTCATCTTCATTTATTTTCGATTTCTTACGTAAAAGCAAGCTTGACTTTCATTTAAAACTACACAATATATTAAAGCGCAAGCTAATTTATGTAAAATGTTTTTTAAAAAAAAAAAAAGATATTATTTAAAAACCACTTTATTTATAAAACAATCAGCATGCACCTGCGCCAAACCATAACTCAGTTGTAGAAAACTGTTCTATACCTTTATTCCTAGGCCCCCTAGAAGAGACAGATTCTATTATCACAGTTCAGCCGCTTAAGCTTCTTTCTCAACTCTAGACTTAGGCCTTATCTCCTTAACTTATTAAACAAAATATAGTTTATCTTTTTTTTTACTGTTTACTACTTTAATCATCTCGTCATGCTCTTATTCTCTCTTCCTTTTTTATTTATGTAATTGCACCTCGAAGAACATATAGCTATCTTATATTATATTCACTGTCCTATTTGAACACACTTCTCTTTCGTCATTACACGATAACTAGCGCCACTAGAAGATCCATATTCCTAGCTATATATTATTCCAAAGTTATTAAACTCTACACTCGATCAGATTACTTTCTTCTAATTTTTCCTAGCTCTATGTAATAGTCAAATTTTATTCAATTTTACTTTCATTATTGTAATTCGAATGAAAATGAATATTTATTAGTGTGCGAAGTCTCCATAATACCTGCAAGAGATTCTACGGTGAATTCCCTAATGTTCCTCATTAGCAACATTATCCTTCACCCTACCCAACCACCGAGTAATAAGTAATCTCTAGATTTTCTCCTACCTTAATGCTTACTAATAAACATAACATTCCCCATCTATACATTAATTATTTCCTCACGGACTTTACCTTGCCACTAAGTATCTTATCTGCTCGTTATCACTATATTTCTCATTAAAACCAACTAACACATTCACTATAACCACAGTAAGGTTATTCACCGTTTGGCAGGTTCGTTCCATCTAAATTTTTGCTTATATTAACTTCAGGGTTCGCATATTTGACTCCTATATTACAAACAAAATAAAATAGGTACCAGGGTAATTTTACAGAGTTGCGGTCACCATCCCTCAGTCTATATTAACCCAACTTTTTACCAAATTATAGCTATTTCTCGCCCCAAGTTATCATAATTCCTAATTAATTACAGACGAAAGCTATTCACACCCTTACATTCATATTACCCCAAAAGTAATTTTTTAAGACAACAGAATTCCATTACTGACTAGATAATTTCCCCTCCATTTCGTTAAACCTGTATTCCGCGTACTTCTCTTTCATATAACAGAAGTAAATGATCATGTATACTCATAATTTTCTCGTATTGATATAAGTGTCTCTACATATGAATCTAATCCTTCATTATACCAAACTGATTCATATATACCTCTGTATTTTTACTCACTATACGTATATATCACCTATATTTGTATAGATATTTTCTATATTTTTATACTACTACCTTCTTATATTATAAATGACTTCACACCCATGCATTATATCATATTGTCGTCTCTTTAGAAATCACCCAATCTACGAGATCATTTTTTAGTACAGGTAACACACGCAGCTTCTTTTGTACATATTCAAAACCGTGAAATTCATAAACTTCAAGGCCACTCAGAACCTACTATACCCAAGCTCCTACCACCAATCAATCCATCGTCGCAGGTTCCGTTTTACTATTCTTGTCCCAGAATGGATATACCATCACGCCAATCTGTACGTCGCACATAGCGCACATTCCTTGAACCACAGTCTACTTTCTCTCATTGCATGAGAGACGTTCGGACTAAACGATACTGCACGCCTCTGCACCCTTACGATGGTTGAGCCCACCCTAGATTATGTATTCACTATGAGTATTTCAACTATTTTCACATTCAACCAGATTATATTTATAAACTTACGTCAGAGACGCATTACATTATACATATATAATATATAATATAATCATAATGTAATATATTATATATATACTATATACTTATAATATATAAATATATATATATAATAATATATATATATATATTATCATATATATATTATAATATATATATATATAACTATATAATTAATATCATATTATAAGTAACTTATACACGTTTTTCATGAAACGCTTGAAATGAACTGCATTGAAAAAAAAAAAAGGAAGGAAGAATGAAAGATTGAGAAAGAGAGTAAATATGAAATTAAGGAGATTGAAGTAAGAATAAAATAGCATTTCTTATTCGCTATTCCAAAGCTATTTTATTATTTTACGTAGAAATAAGAGAAAAAAAGCCATTAATACTTGCAAACATATATTACAAAATATATTTATTATGGAATTTAATAATTTTTATAATTAACATCAAAAATTATTAAAATCTATATTCTAATAAAATAACATTATTAAATAACTATTTAAAAAGAGGAGCTACTAAAAATTTCTAAGGTCGCTATCCTTAATATGATTTAATATATATATAATATAATAGAATAAGAAAATTTTGAAAATTGTTCTATTTTTAAATATATTATAGGAAAAACTGATAACGTACAATTGTTAATAGATAACTAACAAATAAATTGAATCTACTCCTAGGTATTATATTTAGTGGGATATAGTGAAATTTTTCAGATGACTCATCAGCGGTAAAGAATGAGATTGGAGGTTTCTCACGACGTCCGTCAAGATACACATATGAAGATCTTCTATTCCAATTGATTTAATAGTAGGACACAGTACTATGACAACTCACGGTCCTTCCTTTTGCTTGAAGATCACTCTTGGTCCAAGCGTTTGCGGATTATTAATGAGCGCAAGAACAATACTAAGATCCTTGTAGAGAGTCTCATAGTAGAGATATCTAAGTTGTAGCCTAATGGGAAGAATAGCTATAGCTCTTATTATCTAGACAAGCGAAACCTCTCATACTGTAGTGAGAGTGTTATTAACATGATGACTGGCGTCCAAAACCATTGCGCCGAAGAATTGGATCACTTTCTGTGAAGAGGTTACGTTGAGGTATAGATATATAGTTAAAAGTTTAGGAGCCTAGTATAAGTAAGAATACGCTTAGAACCTTACTATAAAGTGAGCGGAAACTCTTCCTGTGAGGTAATATAACGGAGTTCTTATATTTATAATATTATATATAATATATATATATATATATAATATTAATATAATCATATTAATATAGGTATATTATAAATGTTATTATCATTATAATACATATTATTAATTTATAAACTATCAAATATATTAAAAATAATAATATAAACAACAATAATAATTCTTTATTATAAATTATTAATATACTAATTTTTTAAATAAATTATTAATTTTACTATTATATTTCTATATATATATATTATCATTTTATATATAATGGGAATGTGGCCGTAGATTCCTATGGCAAGCTATGTTGGAATATTCGAAATCGAATACCGGGAGTGTTGTGAACAACGTCACGAGAGCCGAATCGAATCCCGAGAAGCCATTCGGATATACGAAATAACTCGCAATCCTTAGGTGAAATTTCAGGTAGAATAGCTCACGATATCCTGAATCAAATGAAAACAACATAAGCTTTGATATAAAGAATCCGAGAAATTCACAGCGATCACTCTCTCATATTGATTTTTAACCAAAAATTTTATAAAAATAGACCAACATTCAAAAACTTGCATGAAACATAATTTCATTTTCAATATCATTCATTTCTCCTATCTCAATTACTCGACTATATACAATAATAATTGTTTATTTTACACTTTCATTTATTTGTACTGCTATGATATTACATAGATTTATATTCCATTTGTTATCTAATGATATGATATCGCGAATATTATATATATATTAATATTATATTATATTAATTATATATATGTATATATAATATATATATTAATATATATATATATAATTATAATATATCTTAATATTAATTATATTATATTAATATATAATATATATTAATATATATATATATATATATAATATATAATAATATTATATAATATAATATTATATAAATATTAATATTAATTAGTGATGAATATATATATAACATCCTGAGATATCTCGCACTATACATTATTAAAAGTATAATATAATTACTGCATCTGCAACACATTATTAAAGATCCGCATCGCTCTTGTAGACCCTGAAGTAAGTTACGAGTGGTGTAAAGACAACTTTTTTGAGAAAGATTTTAAATCAAGTACCTTAAAGAGATAAAACAGAATAAAACAATAAATGAATAGAGTTCATAGGTGACCCAATTTATCACTCCTCTAAAAATAGAATACTCCGTGTCCCTTGAGAAGATATTAAGATACAAAGTTATTTGAACAATGTCCCCAATTACTCGCTATTTAAGAGAGTGAGTTAAGAACCTCATAATGAGAGTACGAAAGAAGTTCTTTACTTTAATTCAGAAACACCTGCTATCTGATTTTTTATCCGGATGGTACTTGTCATCGCCACTCTTGCGATAAGCGCTTTTACAGCCCTTAATCATATTACTTTCACTTAATGAGTGGAGTGAAAAGACCTTCATTAATGCACACTGCATATTGTCAAACATATTGACAACATATTAGAAAGATAATATATCTAACAAAAAAAACCTTTTGAACTGACCTTCTAACTGGACATCTTCATTTCTTTTAAATACCATTAATTCTCAACGTGCAAATTCCACGATCTCATCTTCTAAAATGATAGAATGATGACGGTTTTAATAAAGAATGAACAGATTCTGTTTAATTAACTTACAATAGAGTCGTAGAAAACACAATCGTTGAGGTTCTTCTTGTACAATTATTGTAATGGACCTTCTGTTAAGCTTTATGACAAGGAAAATATGCTTAAAGAATCCCCATTTACAAAGGCACAATCTTTTTTATCAGGATGTAGACTAAAGCTTAGAACAATTTAAATCGTTCTGTGTTGCAGTTGAAAACTTCAATCTTTATTAATTCGCCACCCATAAAAGGAAAAAAATTATAATTCTAACAGAAACCAACACCTTCTACAGTAAATCAATAACAGATTCACTGGAAGAATTGTCTACAGGGTGCCTGAGTTGAGGATGAAAAACAGCCATCAGCATAACTCCAAAACTGCAATAGATGAGTAAGAGCAAATAATAGTTTTAGACTTCCTCAGAAGAAAAAACGATTTCGATTCATTATACTGATTCACTCCAAATCAGTTGGTAGGAAATATATAAGAAAAAATGATTCTACACCTTATCAGATTGTAGAACATGCACAACTTGCAAGGAATATAACTACTTTGTCCTTGTCATCTACAAATTGAGTTACCCAATTCTAGAAGCCACAGTACTTTAGCGAAATGCTGGGCGTATTCTCATGACAGAAACAATTGCAGCATTCTCAACTGGCCAACCTATCCTATATTTTGATCCAAATGAGACCTAGATGCAGGATATATAAGGTACCATAATAAATCTCTTTCATTAGAGGTGCCGAACAGAGGGGAAGAGGTTGTGTGGGGTTTACCATTTGAAGTTGCTCAGGGTCCTCCTCGTTCACCCTTACCTCTGCAACACAGAGATATTTAACAGATTTATATCGCTTATAAATATCTCGACTTATATATAAGTCTATAGTAATAATACATTACTTATCATTATATTCTACTACATAACTATTATACGTAATATCAAATATATGATAATATAACGATATATTATATATATATCAATATACTTTACTGTAATATAATTTATTTCATATATTATTAATTATTAATACATATCTATATATATAATATAATATATAATATAATTATGAATAAATATAGTACGATAACAAAGTAAGTTAGATATGAAGTAACTATATTATATATATATAATATATAGATCATTTATATATCAAATCATCCCGGCATCGCGATATTAAAATCAACACGCTGCATTCCGCTGGATGGAAAAAAAATGACATTTTGCTGCAATCATATATATCACTAATTATTGATAGATTAAATCGTGAATATATAAATATAGCTCTCATCCATATTCTAAATAGACTATTTATAATATATTGCCATATATGAATTGGGCTTTTTGGGGTTTTCCAAAATATTTATTAGTGCATCGGTAGCTGAAGATACATACTACATTATTATTTCATATTACTCATCATACTAAAATTATTATAATTATGAACTATTATATATTATAATATATAAATTATTATATATATATATATATAACTATCTATAAGTAGACATATTTTTTATCCTAGTATAATTATCTATATGATAACCCACCTCTTATTCACCAAATATCTGAAGCCGACATCACCAGTCAGATCTCGTCTCACGAATATTCCCAAGAGGTTCTGTTCTATCTACATTTCATGTAGGCCCTCCCCCATCCGGACCGTTCTCTTCACTACATTCACTATTGTTTGCCTCACTCTCTCTCCACGTGTCGCTCATTAATTTTGAGTCTTCCCACAGTTTCTCCCTCCGGTATCCATTCCAATAATTTTCTGGGCACTCGCCTTGGTTGCTCATTCTTCTTAACGTCTCGTACCACGCGCTGCTCCTCTCACAAAGCTCTACCACGCTTCTCATTGCCAAATTCGCCCCAAACTGCCTCATTTCTTTTTCCGTTCTATTCTTGTTTATCATCTATTATGCCAGTCTACAACAGACCCATGCTTGCATTGCCTCATTGCTCCTTCTCTCGCAATTGATTCCTCATGCTCATGTCCGATATGCAAATATTGGCACTCAGTCTCAGGTTACTTGTGCTCAATCACCAATCATTGAGCTCTCTCATAAATATCTCTATCATTAAATACTATGGGAATTCATAACATTGCTACCCATGTCCAAATTAAATTCCAATTCTTCTTGTTAATTACCTTGTATCGTAGTCGCCTAACCTCCGATTAGTGCCCACCCATATTGAACAAAAAATTCTGAGTCCCGTTTGTCACAGCCCTTCTGCCACTCCAAAACTCACCGCCAGACATCTCCACCACCCTCCAATCAGACATCACCTCTTTCTTCCCTCGGATTTATCCTTTAACCCTTCTACCACTCTTTTTCAATCGTCCCAAAGCTCCAGAAAACTCTGCAATATCTCTTGGTTTTGTGCAAACCAGGCAAACACATTATTCGTTATCCAAAATTTCATTCTCCAAGACATTGACCGTACTATACTCCACGCACTTGTAACCAAGATAATATGCAGATATTGAGAATGTGTGAGAGTTACGCACGCGCCCTTTGATCTGAACTCCAGATCACACTTAAATCATTTCTCCATCACCAAGTATAATAGTCTATACGTCTCTTAGATTTGTTGCACATACATAAGCTTTGTATTTCGTTTTATATCTTTTCCAGGATTACTATTGTATTTCGCTCTCTCAGTTCACCTCCTCTCACAATAAACTCCAATCGGCACGTCTATCAAAAAGTCTTTTCAAGTCTATTGAAACTGCTCAAATCGAGCTTGTGACTTCCACACGTTAAATTCCATTTCTCTTCTGCTTTATATCATACAGCGCAACAGCACCTGTTCTTTTATATAATATTTCGTTTTCACACCACATTGAGAACACCAAATTGTCGCCACTCTGATACTAGATATGTTTGCACCCATCTCCTCAGCCCTTCCTTCTAAATCTTATGCTGATTTTAAGTGCGATCCGCAATCTAATAGTTGATCGCACAACTTGTAGATGTATATCCATAATTTATACTTCAAGTGGGCGGAGATTGTATGCTCTAGCTTCAGCAAGACAGGGCACCACCATATCATATACTGTTCACATTGTTCATCAGATTTATTACTGACTTCCGTCAGATGTTACATTTTATACTTCTATTATTGTCTTTCAAATCTATTCTCATCCTTACTACCACGCTTCTCGCCTTTTGACCGATTCTTTTCGTTATATCCCTTGTTCGAGACAATACAAATCATCTCTTTCGCTAGACACAAAACACGATACCTCGTTTTATTCCATTCTCTTCAAACCATTATTCAAGCAACTACGACAATTTTCCCGTTTTCTAACGCCCTCCACATTGTACAAAACGATAATAATATCACAAGAAATCATCCTCCAATATCTCTAGTTCCTATATATACTCCTATTGGATTATTACTAAATTAGAGACATACACAGTATTTACGCCCTTTATAGCTCGTACATTGGCTGTTTTTTCCTGTTATATACACGCGTAAATTTTAAAAACCAGCTATTCTATTCACGAGCCCCTTGTAGTCAACAATATTCTCTCAATCTTCGTTACTCGAGTTTTGAATTCCCAGGTTGTTTCTTTATCCAATCTTTTCACTCTGATCAGAACTCTCGACGAGCCTCTAAATGCATAGTCTCTATCCTCAACTTCAGCTCAGACAGATTTTAAATCCAATATTCCAATAAACAATCAATCATCAATTCCACTTTGTCTAGCAGTATTTATACCACTTTACCTTTCATCCACCCTTCTATTATTCTTTTTTTCATTCACTCATTTATATGTTTTATTCCCATTTTGTTCCAGATTTTCATCTGGCTGCACTTATTTAGCACGCTTTCTATGATAGTTACTCCCAGTACACTCTCAAACCATCAATTTCCTCCTCTTGAGCGTCATATTTTTCTTACTTGCCCGTTGATATAGTTCTCTCTAATTCCTATGCCTCTTTATACCTTCTCTATTTGCACTCTTCCTTCTACATCCTTTCTTGGATGCGAAGCTTATATTTCCTTTAAATCATTACTTATTCCCAAACACCATAAGATGTCCGCATCTCCAACACGAAGGTACAATCTTTATCATCTCTACTTAAACATTCTCCATATTTATTAGTCTATTAGTATTCAAGTTTCACATATCTGTCTTAATCAGACACTTGCTTTCTTTTTTGCTCCATTCCGATATGTTATAGCTTTCTAAACGAAATATAAACAGTGTTCATAACTGCAAATGGAAAAAGAAGAAAGGGTGGAATGATCTTTTCGGATATCAATCTTGTATCTTTTGTCCTATTCTGATATAATCAACTTCATATTTCTGTATTTTTTCGTTTCAATTTGTCCTATTATCATATCTCCAATCTATCTTTTCTGATATTGTTTTTGAAGAACTTTTAATTTCCTGGAGATTTCGAAATAAAAATTTGCCTTTTCAGCTTCAGTTCTTCCCTCTTGCGGTGCATACACCTGTATTAACTTAAACACTTAACCAGCATGTGTTTCATTTTGATCGTAAAACATTTATCATTCTTTCATCATCTACATTTAGTCACACTTTCACATTTCTGTGCCATTTCTTTCGATCATAAAATCACTCCCACCACATGATCGTGTACTCTCCACCACATGTACATCCAATTATATTATTATGTATTAATCATGCTTCCTCAACTTACCAAGAGTCTCGTTTATTACAGACTCCTAGAATTAATCAATTCACTTTATTATATAGCGCCTTCGATCGACCACCATTCGTTCATCATCCTTACCCCTCATGTTATCCAACATTCTCAAGGGTAGCTACATTTACTTATAAAGCTTCACCCTGATGAGTATATAATTTCCATATATATATATAGCTTACCATAGTTCCTACTTTATTACGCCTACGGCTTGTCAATATAAATAATCATTAGTTCGAGCCAAAATACAGCAGTTTCTGAGCTCACATATGCAACTGCGCCATAGCGGTACTTGCTTAAGGTGCACGTATCCTCTCACGTTTGCAGTTTGGTCCACCGCTTCTTTATTAATATATATAATTTCGGACTACCCGTCCTTAGAGGGTCCTTTCCCCATCCGCCACCTGGGGGACGCGCCTTATATTAGGTAGGGTTTAACTCCTATATATATATATATATAATAATAATAATATATATATTATTATATATATATTTATAATATATATATTATATATATCATATATATTAATATATATTATAATATATAGACTCTATATATATATATCATAATAATATATAATATATATTCTATATATAATATATTATTAATATATACTATATATATATATATAAGAGTATTAATACTTAAGTATATAATATAAGTATTAGTATAATATAATATTAATATATTATATATATTATTTTAAATTATAAATAATTTCTATAGCTTTAGTGGAGAACTAGAAAAAAAAAATTTACATAGACTTTCCATTTTTATAGAAATCTTTTTAAAAAACGGAATATAACTAAAATTACTCTAGCCAATTTAGGAGAGCGGCATATATTCGTTACGACCACACCAATTAATATCCCATTATTAAGAGTACACATTACCATTTTTTGTGTTAAAGGTATTCTTATAAATTATATGTTTGTACGTATCCTAATGTTTCAGGAGTAACATTTCTTCCATGATGGCTTATGCGTATATTAGCATATGTGCCATATAGAAATATTGCATCTTATTGGCATGAGCTGTACGAGGCACTGCCGTATGAATGGTGCGCTAAAATGTGATGCAATTTTATTCTTTTTCAGTATTTTTTGATATATTGTTTAATTTATTATTGTATTGTTTTTGTTTAATACGCTGAATAAATATTGAGTGACTACGATTTTCTCGATGTTCGGAATCGAGCTCTGAACGATCCGTATTGTGTAAAGAATTTTTGAATCGAAATTCAGCACCTCGGATTCGAATCCGGAATCCGGATACTTTGTGTGTGGAAATGTTCGAATCCGAGATTTCCGAATCCAGCTCCGGTAAGCACAGACATCTCGGATATTGCGAATGCCGAATTCGTGTGAATTTGTCGTACATTCGCCCATACACTTATTATATAGTTATATATATATATAATATATATATTATATATATTTATATAATATATAGTATATATATAATATATATATAAATATTATACTATATATATATATATATATATAATTATATCTAGTTGATATAATACATCTAGTATAAATTACATATAAATGTGCTAACAAATTTATATAAGAGTCCTTTTTTCAGTATATGGCTGCTTTCTGTCAATTTGATTTATTTTTGATATATTTACTTAGTGCTATATGATCCTGAACAACTCAATTTAGAGTTAACGGAACATTAATTTGACAAAGAAGATTAATTTCTAGGACCTTTTACGTTGTAGCGCACACTCTCGTCGCAGTATTATTAAATTTTTTTAACTAAATATGATTTACCTAAGAGAGCGGTAACCGAACACGATGGCAGGAGTCTGCGGGCAGGTCTGCATCGGCCAGCCTGGGGTACTCAGACAGGGTAGACTATTTCGCGCACTCTAGGAGAGAAGTCTTCCGTAAACAATCTGCTACTTGATATTTGGGGGTGTGCGGGTATTCTCCGCCCTTGACCTCCCTACGATGTATGGAAAACTCCCCTCTGCTCACTCGTGAAAAATAAGAGTTCAATTGATTTTCTCTTACATATTTGTAATAAGCTTTAATATCTCACTGAACTATTCGCCAAACCTATTTGGTAGATTGTTTGTATTTTCTGGAGTAAGATTGTCTACTTTTCGAGTGGATATTTTCAATTTTATAGGATACCAATAGTTTAATCAGTAGGAAATCGTATTTTATTTATATACACTCATGAATAGATATTTTCGAACTTTGACATCATTTCCCGATTGAACCGCGAGAAATTCCATATTAGAGTATCAATTATACAGTAGCAAATATTTAAAAAAAAAAACAAAAAAAAATCAAAACTGACGGAATCTTAAAAAAGAAAATTACCTCATGTCGAGTGATGGAAATAAGTTAAAAATATATATAAGTGCAAGACATATGTTAATGATTCAAGCTTTAAAAGTATAAATATATAATATTCCACAAAAGCGTATTATAATACGGACGTAATCTATAGTGTACGCGTATAGAAATTGGTACGTATCAGCTAAGTGGTTATAATATAAGAGAGAATATGATGATATATTATTTTATGTAATTAGTATAGTGTAGATGAGGGTATATAATAGGATAGTTTAAAATTATATACATTGTTATAATGGCAATGCTAATCAGTGAGCATTCGATGTTATAGGAGATTTAGGGTATTAATATAATTACTGACCATTAATTTGTATTTATTTAACTTGTAAAGATCAAATTTAAGTACTATTCGGTGAGCCTCACTTGTCACAGAGGGGAAAAATAAGAAGAAGAAGGTAATATAATATGATTAAGTTAGAGTAAATTTAAAGAGTTAATGATATATAAGAATGATCTAAATGAATACAAGGATATATAAGAAAAGTATATATAATTTATATTAAAACTAGAAAATATATAAATAATACATTTGAGATTCCAAAATCGACGAATCTCTGAAAGCAAGAAATTCCTTGGAACCTTTTTCAGTCCGTATATTATTATTGATTATAGTTGGTTATAATTACTCGATAAAAGAGAATTAAGTGAATGTAGCTTGAAAGAATAGATCAGAGAGCTGGGCTGATTGAATATATCTATATACACTATTTAAGAATGATTATAAAAATGCGATAGTGGGCATATGGCATGAAGTGAAATTTATGACATAAAGGTTTTTATGAGAATGGATTCTAAAAAAAACCAGAGTTCAGTTGAAGATTTACAAATGTCACACTCACAGAGAATTAATTTAGATTATTTCTGCAGAGGTGGAACACGGTAATAAAGATAATTAAAACTCAAAAACCAAAGATATAAATAATAAAAAATAAAATATAAAAAAAAAAAAAAAAAAAAAAAATAATTAAAAAAAAATATTGTTTTATATATATTAAAATATTACTTTTTTATTTTATCAGCAAATTCCTTTACAGAGAAAACCATACGGCCACCGCAAGACAAAAATTTCAATGGGGCTTGTGGAGTACCAGTGATGTATGTGGGTACTTGAAACATGATAGACTATGAGCAAAATTGAAATAAGCAAGAAAGATAGCTATGTATCCTCAGATATTTGAGTCACTTTTCCACATTTTCCCATTTATGTAGGATGCATGAATACCCTGGAGAATGAGCATCGAAAATTAAAAATAAAAAGTGTGAAAAAAAAAATTACTTTTCAAGGACATTACATTTTTGTGCTCAACTGAAGATAAGCAACCACAGAGGCATTGTTTTGTTTTGTTGTTTTTCTATGTACTCCTCTGCTGTGGATCAAAAGCCAGCCTACTCTTACTTGATATTCCACCAGAATGGTTAAAATTAAAAGCAGAGAAAACATTAAATGGGCCGTACTAATATCCTGAACAAGGTCGTTGCAACATTACAAGATTCAAAGAAGTTAAGTAAATAGATAAAGATGAATTCCAGTGTTCAATGAACTAATTTGTGAACTTGAACAAATTTATTATAAGCAATTGCAAGGTAAGTTAGGTATGCACTTACCAATATATGTAAGAAAAGGATACCTTACACCCACGCTATTAAAGAGCAAATAAATGAAAAACAGTTTTAGTAGTTGTATTGTGAAATGAGAATAGACCCTTATGTAGCTCACTATGTTCCTCTGGTTTTTCTCCTTTTCGTGTTCCCTTGCAGGAGTCCTACCGGGATAAATGTACTAAGCTATTTCACCGATGATCTATACTAGAGAGTGCATGTGACTCACAATCACCTCCCGAGTTCGAGATAGTAATGTTCGACACGAAAGAGCATTACAGGGTAATAGCTCAGACAATGTCACTGTGTTGACCTTTCAGAAGAAGAGAAAGAGAGAAATTGGGACGAACGTAAAATCTTACTCGGAAGAGACGATGTATGGAGGCGATCATCTAACCAAATGACCTTACTCTTTCCACTATCACGCCGGCTTGCTCTGGGGCACTATCTGCCTTTTTCATTAATTTCTGCAACATTCGCAGACTTTGTTCAAATTTCCTTTTGGCAAGCACCGCGTCTTCCTCTAAACCTCACTTCTTGTTCTTGACTGAAACTCAGGTGCGTGCATGAGCGCTCCGACACCATGCATCCTTTCCACAATATGCCAAAACCTTCTGTCTTTGATTTGTATCAATATTTGTTCCTTCGAATAAATGAACGCATCTAATATCCTCACCCAAATCAACTTTACCAGTCACTTTACACTTAATTTCAATTGCCTCATATCTGTTAATATATTCTCTCGTGTTCTCATTTTCTCTTCTCTTAATATAAAAAAGCTCTAGTATTTTATCATTCCTATCACTCTGTTTCTCTATATCATATATCTTTTATCCAGTTCCCCTAGCACTTTCTTTGCACCGTCATCCTTTCCCTGATCATTCAACTCTATATTGCAAACCCCTTCAGAAACTTTGTTCAGACTCACTACCTCATACTCTTTTCCATCCAACTTACACCACCACTTAACACGTTTTTTTCCGCACTTCATACTCATTTTCACAATTTCTATCACTTTTAAACACTGGACACAAACTCCTTATTTTTCTTTCCATTCTCTCAACTCACTTGACCTCACCACCAATTGCTCCTTCTTTACCCATATCCAAATTCACAAACAACAACCATGAAGCCCTACAGAGGTAATCTAGTACGCTGTACTATCCACATTGGTATCAAAAAATCTTCTACAAACTGATATACTATCAGCTTATAATAAATATTATATAATATAAATAACTCATATTAATAACTAATTAATAATATATATGTTTAAATAATCCAATTATAATTTAATAATACACATTTAACTTAATATTAATAAAAATAAGACTCAACTCTCACCTTATTATAACGAGCTAGCAATACGACAAGCAACGACAAATTACGGTACGTCGGGACTCTCCTATTACTTACTTCGGTATTCTCCAATGTATGGTAACTTTCCTAGCTTGTACATAACCACCCTCATATACAATACTCCCACGCTTAAGCTAAGGAATTCAGATTTATACGTGTTTTCCTTCAAACAACTCGAATAGTTAACAAAACATGGTTCGATGATGTGCGTGCATGCATTCACTTATACCAAAATCTAATATTTACATCCCACGTTTTAAATTATAACACCATAAAAAGAGAAAAATGCATCTTTAACAGTAAATTAAACTTACACAATTTAAAGCTACATATGGAAAACTTCCATAAACTCTATCCTATCGAAATTAAATAAGCCAGAAACAACGGCAAGAAGACAAGAATATGCAGCAAGCGCCACTTCATCTCACAAAAAGCAGCAATATATAGAGAATTATAGGGTAACAACAAAAACAACATATATAGACCTATACCTCTAAAAATACTTACCTCAACTTTCTTAATATATTTCACCATAAATAATAAAGTATACCTTATATTACGTTCTGGGGTATCAAACTATCTTCCCTAATACTTAATAAATCCATTCATAAGTTATTTCCCTTTAAATAGAATTTATATATACTCAACCTATCTTTATCATTTACTCAGAAACATTTAAACTTATATATTTAGTATAGATAGATATAAATCTATATATATATATATATATATATACCTTTTAAATAAGCTTACACTCCTTTTCACCTGTATATATAACTCAGATTTGAGGCAGAACTGGATCCTACCCTCATATGTCACATTATTCAAATAATACGAACTCCATGGGTGTACCGATAGTATCGGTATATTCGGCAGTATCGGCCTTTTTGGGGGGTATCGGTATTGGTTATATGGCCGATACTCTTACTATTTGGGTGAAGATTGATGTAGAAACTTTCAGATTCAATAACACTTACTATCACACCTAATTATGGTTTCTTCTGCATCATATCATCAAATCTTATATGTCATAACATATTTTTTTTTGACGCTGAGCTTTTTGTTCTTGAGCAAAATTTTTTTTTTCTTATCATCCGATTACTTTGAGAGTTTATTGCATAATTATATGTATATGGCCATTTTTAAGGGTTTGTTCATGAGCTTACACTGTAGGGTCTGAACTTACTTATTAACATATATGTATATCTCTTTTATGAATGCTGTTTAATTTTTATCACGATATCAGTTATAATTACAAGAAATATTCATGATTAATTTCCTACGCTGATACTGAATAGTCGTTCAATGTCTATTTAATTGACTTGGCTCAACTACATGCCTATTACTTTGCATATTATATAAGTGCTTTGTTTCTATCGTGTTTTTATTCTATCTTGTGACATCGAATTTATGGTATTTCACTCACTTATCTCAAACCCACCAGATTATATCACGCATCATGGCACTTATCTCAACCTCGTCAACTTTTACATTCCTTTCTTCTCAGGCTAAATGCCCCTTCTCCATTGTCATCCGCTACTCATTATTCGTAGTATTCATCTTTTCGTCGATTTGTTCATTACTCCTTGACTATCCCCCTAAATTCTCTCGGAACAACAAGTCCTCAATTAATGTTCGAGATTGCATCATATTTAACTCGCCACCTTTAATTAACCAACTCTCTCCAGGCACTCCCTTATTTTTTTCAATCTCATATCACTATAGTGAGCTATTTTACTCAGCTTGTTTTGTGTAACTTTATATGCTATCTTTACAATTTCTAAAAATCCCTGAACCACAATACGGAATGCACACCAGGCATATTCATTTTATAATAATAGGTCATATTTTTCCTTTCAAATTTCAAGGAAGATAAACATATTTAAGCATGTTTCACTGAGCTCATCATCTTCCAGAATAAAGCAATTAAGAGAAAAAACCTAGCTTCACCTGTAGTTATATATATATATAATTTCCATTCATTCAGATCTAAAAATTTATAAAAATTACATGTCATTGTATTTTCTTCATAGGGTTTTATATTCTATATAATTTTCAATTATTTCATATCTCTTAATAATTTATTTATAGATAGCCATTTTTACTTCTTAAAAAATTTATTCCTTTAAACCATTTCCAAGTTCGGAATACTTTCTAATTACCTCTTCCAAATCATCCATTAATCTTCCTCTTACTCTATCAATTAAATCTTCATTCTCTTTTATACCTTATTTTCATCAAAAGATTTTTTATACCTTCTAAACTCATACTCACTCAGCATATATTTCATACTCATATTTTAGTATTAGGCCATTTATATTTATTATACTATAGCTGCATCACATCATCTTTGCTAAACTCACTCGATTCTTATCTTTTATATATTAGATCTATGTGACACTCGTTCATGCAACAGCCATCTCTACTCACTTATTCCAGCAATGGCGGAACAATGCAACCGGTACTGTAGTGTGTTCATCGGTACTGACGCGAACAATGAGTTAGGTGTGGAGAGGCGGAAGATAATAGTTTAGTGGAAGAGCTTGCCTTCCTTAACCTTTTCTATATCTGTTACTGTACATAGTACAGTGACTCAGTAGAATCAAAATGTTGGGCTCAGTATCATTAGTGTTCGTTGGCTCTTTTGCCATATTCATTGGAATAGCGTAGAGATGCAGTATGGGTCTGTGTCTCCTCCTCTCTAAGGCGCATATAATAATCTAGAAGTTCGTTTTAGAAGACGATTTACCAAAAACATATAATTGAAGGTGACACACTCACAAGTGCTTATCTTAATCTAGCCATAACGGCATAACCAAAGAATAGAGTGTGTACTGGTAACTAACCAATACATAATGAGATTCCTGGGCACGATATCTTGGTTAGACCGAGATGAGACTCTATATGGATAAGATATATAATATATCCTACCGATCATACAAATACAGATCACATTATAGACAAATACTGCCAATTATAACGTCTATATACACTTGATTACTTGCAAATTTTAAAACTAATACCAATAACCACTAAAAAAATGTGTTATTTTATCTTATTCTATACTTTTACCCCGTAACACAGTATATTATTACTTAATATGTCGAAAATTATAAAGTTATATTTAAGTTTGATACCTCCACTTCAATTACTATATCATTGTAGACACTCAGAATGTAGTTTAAACAATTGTATATAACGACACCTTTTACCATACTCAATTATAACCATGTATGGTTCACTTACTCTCAAAAAAGTATTAAATCGGCTATATTTTATGTTAAAAAATATTATAAGAAAAAACCTATATATAAATGAACAATTAATATAATAATATATTTAATAGTGGTAAATATAAATTTCAATATAGGAAATAAAAAATTTAAATTTATACTAAAATATATAATAGTATCAATATTGGAATAATATATAAATGCGGTTTATACAACCTATATATTAATTTTAGGGTACCACTTTTGTGTATTTCATGAGGTTTATTCATCTTATTATTCAGGATTTAGATTTGGTAGAATGGGTGTTGTGGATATTTTGCAGAGGTGAATCTCTATATTCATAATTTAATATGCGGGATGATTTGTGCTCTGAATGTGTGTGCACTTAATAGAAGTGTTCTTGAGATCTGTATGTTATAGGTCAGTTGTGAGATGCTGGTGGTATGTATTATTGAATAGCAAGTTGTAGTGCTTTGTAGTTAATATGGTGAAACGAAGATTTTCCATAAGTGTGATGAATGTTGTAGAAGTACAGTCGCTTGGTCGCGTGTGAGTACGCTCTATGTTTAGTGGAGTGTGTCATCTCTAGTAATTCAAGGGTTCTAGTGGACGTCTCTGAGTGATGCTGGAGGGCCAATGTGATATATGTTGGGGGATGAGAAGGGACGGATGATGCAGTAGGGAGATCAGTCGGAAAGAGTGGTGCATAGGCTGAGAGAAGAGATGGGTGAGGTGCAATTCACAATTCGTTGGGACCAAGTGTGCAGACTCGGAACACGGAACGTAGTCTTGGAGTAGGCCCTCGCTAGAACAGCGCTACGGAATACATAAGGCGACGGCAGGTAAGTGTTAAAGGTCCATTACGTCTGTGCTCTAATAGAAATCCGTTAGTAGTAGCTAATATGGTCAGAGGAATAAGAGAAGTGCTCTAAAGAAAAAATACTAAAAGATCTACAAGTCGCTTTCCGCGGAATAAGAGACCAACACGGTACCTCAAAATAAAAAGTCGCGGATGGCTGTACAAGGTAGAATAAGGAAGAAGATCGACCTTGAAAAAATATGAGAATGAACGTTATTAAGAGAGTTGGTGTGGTGATGAGGAATTGTCGAATGATGAGAGAATAAATGAAGTATGTTGAGATAGTTTTGGTCATATGGAAAGGAATGAATGATAGTCGGTTGGTTAAGCGGATGTATAAGTGGGCGACTGTGTTGGGAACCGACCGCTGGGCGAGCACGAAGAAAAGTGGATTTGAGTCAATGTCACACAGACAGAAAAGTATATAGAATAGGAAAGAGTATAGATAGAGATATATAAGAAGTAGAAGAGCGAGACCAGAAAGGTGTATTAAACAGGTAGTGCAATGGCGCGGACAAAAAGTGAGATATGGTAGATAGAGTAATATTTTTAAGTAGAGTAATGTAGGCCCACCCTGGGCCAGGTAACAATAATCCCCTTTAATAATGCTTTCTCAATCATTACTGGAAATCACAATAGGACTTTCAACTACAATCAAATGAAAAGAGATGTAGTAGGTCCCGTCGCTGTCCATGGAAGACTTAATTATAGTAATATCGTGTGATAGAGAGTTTTATTAGAACTGTCTAGAACGATAAACAAAATCTTAAATGCTCTCTTATCACTAATAACTGGTACTGGAATGGGCGGCGCGCTCAGGTAGGAAAGGCTTGAATTAAGAAAATATAATTCTCCAACATATCAAATCACTACTAATATATTATCTGATACAATTTGATTCTTTAAGTACTAATGACATTTATCTTATATACGAATGACATAAACTTGATGTCACGCCATGTCACATTTACCTCACTTTACTACTGTGGATTATTTTTTTAATGCGTCTAGTTCTTACCATAAGAAAGAATCATGAGGCTTTCAATATAAATTATTATACAGGAGTAACTCATTATATATAGTATATACTCAAATAACAAATGGAGTTTATCATACGATCGCACAATCCAAACTACTCCACTATGTATTGTGCACTTCAAACCTTTCAAAACAATAAAATAAAATTATATCATACAAAATAATATTAAAAATTTAATATTAAAATAACCTTATAAGAATAACTCTATAATAACAAAATTATTAATAATATAAAAATATTAAATTGTCAAACTTTTATATACTTTAAAACTTTATATTATTAGAAATGAAATTAGAAGAAGCGAATGATATTACTAATAAGGTATCACGATTTAGACAAACTCACGCTTTACATCCGAATGGTCTATACCATTACTAAATACCATATTCCACAGCCATACACTCAAATATATTACATGTTTTTCACAATACTCTTTACCTAAATAATTATATACTAATCTCATTCAAAATAATTTAAAGAATAGTTAGTCAGTTAAAAAATAGAATTCACATGAGTCTATCAAGACAGTCAGATCTAAAATGGAATATGTACCCGTAGCAGCACTAAATATAAATAAAAAATAGAAAGTGATTGTGAGGGTGATGTTGCAAACGAAAAATAGATCATATAAATATATAGGTAAGTTAAGGATTAGTTGAAAGATACTTATCATATTATGATTTTTATCATTATAATCGTCAGCATTATTGCTATCATATTCACTTAAATTTCATCAATAATTGTCATCTTTGTACACTAACATCTTCAATAATTAGCAAGTATAAAAATAAATTTACTACCAATTTATAGATGTACATAATAACAACAAAAAAGTACAGTCTTAAGACGCAGTTCTTACACTACCAAAAACTCGATCACATCTGATCATTGAACTGTGAGTATGAACTGATGAACTACCCCGTTAGGTGCGTTGTAAAGACGCCTATGGTGAAATTATAACTCATTTAACCCCCGGCAGTATCAGACCACTAAACATATACATTAGGTTAAGTGCCACGCACAGTGTAAGTGATAACGTGTCGGGTAAGGGGGATTAAAGTGTACTGTGGACCTATGTTAATACTGGTAATAATTCACAACTGAATAACATAGAGGTTGAGAAAGAAATGTCTATCTAGTGCTAGATAAGTCATGGGATAGTATTGGAATGATCATGTGTTCTGGATTAATATCTTCATCTCTGCATTGTAGCTACAGTCCTTATCTCTCTCTCGGCAGGACTGAGGGAGTTAAGTGAGACTACGAACTACAAGAACCAGGAAAAGAAAAGTAAGTAGGAGAATATGACAAATGTCCAAAATTTGAAAGCACAGCTTACCGCACCTTTCTCTAGCATATTATATATAGTTCATATTATATATATATAATATTATATATATATAATATATATATATATATATATATATATTATAATATATATATTATAATATTAAATTATATATTCATTATCATAATATAAGTTCTTATTGCATGCAATCCCATAAACACATTAATTGGCTAACTTGACTTTTACTCAGCGCGATGCCAGTAACGACCCTGCAAAAATGAGACAAGATGCCAATAATTATTTTTTGCCCACGTAACATAAAAACGGTCAATGATAGAGAAAAACTAAAAAACAACATATTTGGCAATTTAAAGTTATAAAAAAGCAGAAAATAAAAATACATTAAACAAATCTGAAAGAAACAAAAAAATTTTTTTTATTTTTTTGCTACATGTGATTTAACTCTCTTATCGATATATAAAAGGTTCTAATAAGGAATTCTCTAAGCTAGCTGAAACCCCCCACAAGAATGGCATCTCGCTGTGAACCACTTCGTAGAATGCATTTAAATGCCATAACCGAAGGGAGGCTTGCTCGCTATGGACAAAAAAAAAGAGTTCGTAAAAGAAAGTGGGAGCCACCCTTATGCGCGGGCAACCCCTGGCAACCAGTATGATAGTAATGATGGTGGCTTGTATGTTCTAGGCAAAATAAAACCTCTTGAAGGATGAAGAGGATTTTGTAGGTATGTTAGACAGTGCTCACCGTATAATGTCCAAGTTATGTGCGTTTTTCACTTTGCGTTGACCTTCAAAGAAATCACCACAAGGAATCTCATTTCCGTATGCCAGAATCAATGAAAACTGAAAAGACAGTCATCAAGGAGCAAAGAATAAATTCAGAGGTTCTACAATCTGTGAAAGAGTCACGATGTTAAGCTCGACGAATAGACATGGAGGAGCTGCTAGCTACAGAAGGAATGCTTATACAAGTGAGTGGTTAGCATATTAGAGAAGAGAAGGGTGTCCCTCTACTTACTCAGTTGCAAATTGAGACAATAAGAAATACTTTGGCAAGTTCGCCTCCCTCATAAGAGGGAGAAGACTGAGTAATTTTAATAGATATAGATGTAGAAAGAGTGGGGAACTTTGGTGTAAGTACCCAAAAAGGAAGAGGGCTCTCGGCACACAAAGATCTCAGTGATGAAGCATCCTTGACTAGATGTTTGTGCATCAACAATTAGAGATGATTTGAATGATGATGAGATAGGCTATGTTTGAGATTATGATATGTAGACGTATCATTTATCTATAAAGGAGCTATATTATGTTATTTCATGTCCTTGGATAATAGCATTTTTTTAATTTTGTCTTTTGGCTGGGGAGTGGAGTGTGGCGCAGTGGGGGGGTGGGGGGTGGCTGGACGGGTAGAACGAGTAGGGGGAGAGGGTGGCGCGAGTGCGGCGCGTGGGGTGTCTAAGAAGAGATAGAAGTGAAGGGGGAGTAAGGGCTGGTCAGAGGAGGGAGAGAGCTGGGGTATGTGCAGGGAGTGGAGGGAGAGAGAGGGAGGAAGGAGGAAGGTGAGAGCGTGGTGGTGAGGCGGCGACGAGGAGTGGGGGTAGGTGACGCGAGAGTGGCGGTGAGAGGCTGGAGCACGCAGGAAGAGACGGAATATAAGTGTGAGGTCTTCTTCAGGTATTTTATAGATACTTATATATGCTCGTAAGCAATGCAAGACATGGAATTAAAAAGAAGTGGATACAGTGTGTGAAAGAATGATTCTTGTGAATTAGATAATGTTTAAAACTATTTTAAATAAGCTACAGTCCCAATATGAACTGGTCTCTTAATTACTTATGGACAGTGGAAATGAAATTATTTTTTGAATAAAACACAAACTACTTAGACTTAGAGTTCAAATTAATGGTATTAATAGTTTCACTCTATAATTATCAACGTTTATCTACATATCCTTTGAACTTAATATCAACAAATGAATAAATGAGGTATACTTGGCAAACAAATATGGAAATAAATGACTAAGTATTAGGTTGTACAGGGAATGGCAATCCTGGAGATTCTCAGCAGTACACAAATGATGAACATCAGGGGTTGTATATAGGCAACTTTTTTCACTATATAAGATTAAAAAGTCAGTGTAGTATCGGTTAATCGGTAAACTTAAATGAACAGAGTAGTGGCGCGCAACAGTGTTTGAATCTCTCGCAGGATCTATCGCGTATCATTGTACTAGTTCACTCTTTTTGGATCTATGTGTGTACATCCTGGATTGTATGATTCTACATCGCTACGAAGCCTGCATTTTTGTGTATCAGATAATATGCTTATATATATAATAATTTGAGATTTAATTTACTATGTAACTGAAAGAAACAGGAGACTTGTGGTTGTTCACAATACAGTATTTTAATAAAGGCATATAATAGTGTAATATAGTCAGGGTAATAAACACTTTGATGTAACTAATTTTCGTTGACTCTATAATTGTCAGATAGGCAATATTGAAATATTTATCATACATTGATTAATACATTATAAGATTTTCTACATAATTAAAGTTTGTTAAAAGCAGATATACTCGTAATATATCATTATCATGTTTATTAGAGATATTGTGAAGGTAGATATAAGTCAATTATTATCACTGTTATGTCAGTGAAGCCCAGGTGAGTTGATGTATAGTGAGCGTTTACTCGCATTTGGCACCCTTTATGAACTTATCAAAGAGAAGACTGTGTATACAAAGATCACGCGCCGACTTGTGTGATAGAGATCTTAACCCACTTGTAGATCTTAGAGATATACGGCAAAAATTAATTATTTGTATTAGGTATGAAATGTATTTCGCAGGCGGTTTGTGAGTTTGTGACTCTCAGGATAACGAACTTTGTTTAACACGTTTGTACCGCGTTTGCGCAAAGTTGTTGAGATATGGTATGAAGTACTTTTAGGTTGTTTGATTGGAATACTGAGGACATAGTATACTGAATAATCATAAACTCTAATGGGTAATATATGGTTTGTTGGTATCTTTACTAATCAGAGGCTACGTGTATTGCTATTAGCACTTGATGATGCACAGGTGGATTATGTAGTGAGTAATATAAAACTGAATTGTATAAAATATCTTAAACACTTAAGTCAAAGTAAGGTTAGGTTAAAGTAAGTGATTAGGTAAACTATTTGGCTATTGGATACTTCACTAAAAATATCAGAACTAGAAAATTTTCAATGACTCCTACCTATATTTAGTGATTGTATGTTCGCAGACGCAGAATATTATTTCTGTTGCCCAGAATGAGACTTGTCTCGCCGATTGCTCTCGAGTATATATATCTTTGTCGGTCAAGATCTCAGCTACAGTGCAGCTGAGGTGTGCTAAAAGTGTTTACGACCAGTGAACCTCGCTCGGTATTTTTTTTCTCTCTTTATTGTATGCGCTCGTTCTTAAGGTTTTCTTCAAGATATCCAACGGTTATTTCAGAAATTGTGTCTGTAATGGCTCACGCTAGTTAAAACAAAATTAACAAATTTCTTTGATTACTCTCACTAGAGCGATAAACATACTGCAATAACTAGGATGATTGACACTAAGGTATTCATTAATACATCTTGGCCATGTTAAACACTATAAAGGCTAAACAATACTTTGAAGATGTTTAATAACAAATACTATGCTAAATGGAATGAAATAATACTGAGATAATTGTATGAATATTTAATATCCCTGTGAGAGTGAGATTCTACTGATCAAGACGTACGAGACAAGAAATATATTGAGACCGCGAGTGGTTCTATATAGGTAAAGATACTCGTTGATGCCCACCACAATCCTTTTCTATTACACTCTCAAGAGAATATGACATGCTGTCAGACACTTTCTATCAAGTTCTATCGGAACTGGCTCTCACCAAAGCCGTCTCTTGCCATCAATTTCAATAGTGAAGAACGCAGTATATTGTTAATGCTTACATACAAAATCTTATTTACATTCTTACGAGATATGTCCAGCAAATTCGTAGCTGATTCAGGTGTAAACATAGTTATGATGTAACACTTTTCTACAGGCATACATGTCATACCCAATGATTCATCGCTGGAAAGACTAATTAAGATACAATGGAAATAACGCATTATGTACCCAGGAAAGGAGTTAACATTGATCACGCACAGAGAGAATTGTAAAGGTTGATAGAGAACTTTCGAAAATGGTATATGATGACATATCTGGAATATACTAAGGCCTCTAAGGTAAAGTTGGTGACTCGCCATTGGGGCTCATTTTTGCAGGGCTTGATTATGTAAAAGAATGGTAAACGAGAACCTAAATCAACTGTAAGCGCACACTTTGCAATCCGCTCGATTGATTAGGATTTAGAGCACAAGAATTAGCCTGATACTCATTTAAGTGGGATAATTAATAGTGGGGTTGAAATAGTTCAGCGTAAGTGGGAACTCTCTTAGCCAATATTTAATCTATTTATTGGTAAAATACATAGAAAGAGAAAAAATAGGAATATAGAAGAGAGAAGGATTTAAGAGAGAGACCAATTGTAAGTGTGACAAGTATTGGGGCATTCGTTTTCTTATTGTGACAGGGTTCCATAGGAGTAGGGAGAGGTGTAGTAATATGCTGGTGAAATATCTTAGGTAACAGTAGCGATCTGGTCAATCGTGTCGAACTCATGTGGAGAAAACGGCATGAAGATATCGAGTTAAGAGACAGGGAAGACAAACAGGAAGGAATTGATTGCTTAAGAAGAGAAGGTGGAATAGAGCTGTTATAAGAGAGGTAAGATTTTGGGATGAACATGTTTGTGAGGGTGATAGGGTTCCGTGTGTTATCAAATCTTTTATCATAGATAGTATATTATTTTGTAGATATATATTGAAGAAGATTAAGTAATTTTACCAATAAAGAAGAAATTATATTGTCTGATATTTTTAAGGTTTAATGCGCTGTATGTTGAGGGCAAAACTGGATCTATGGAGGTTGTTAATTAGTATATAGGTAATTGACTACATAAACGTCGTAACTCATTTTTCCTAATGGATACCAAGCTGATATTTTGGTGAATATTTACCTATCAGGATTTTTGAACGAAAGGTCGACTAGCATTCTCGCAACTGTGAATATGATTACATGGGTTACTGCGCTTTCATTACTCAATGATTAGAGTGAACATGTCGCACCACCTAGGATGTCGTCAGGTAACCTCTCTACAATAAAACATGTCGCTAATACTAAAGATGCTTGAGTTAGTTTCTCAATTAATAATAAGTAGAGACGCGTAAAGGTCCAGCGTGGCACATAACTACACTCTGGCTACACTGAAAAAAAAAAATTGTATATGCTCTAGAAACTACTCGTATTCCATTGATAGTTAACATAAATCTCGAATTTTGATCATTTCTGCTCTCTGGTCATGAATAAGAGCTCTAAGGTAGCATGAGGAGAACAATTCAGGGGAAAGATAAATTTCAGTATGGAGCCACCCCATATTTCAATACCCCCAAAAGTTAGTAAACACTGTGGCACACACATTTTACAAATTGGAACCAAGAAATAAAGGATTTATTGGCTACCAACCAACCTCAAAATTTTGTTAAAAAAATTCCTGAGCAAGCTGCCGATCACGAAGCACCAAATAGGTAGTATAATTACGCTTTTTACATATACACATGATAGTAAAAGGAGATGTAGAAGTTGATAAATTAGCATAAAAGATGAGTGACTCAATCATACAACATTACATAACATATTGTATAGTCGAGAAATGCATTTTACGGTTTACTGGAGGCAGATAGGTCTGATAGAAGGCAAGAGGTTGAAATAAAGATATATCTCGCGGTTGGCATAGAGAATGACATTATACGAGAAATGATTATTAACTAAATTAATTTATTCACTGCTCTAGAAAAGAACAAATTCCGTAACTCTTCCTGGTCTATATTAAGTCTGCCGCAAATGAATACTTGTGCTATACAGTGGGCTCATCAAGCTGTTATGGTATAATAGATAGTGTAGAGAACAGCTGATGAGTTCAAGTGATCACTGAGATTTAATATAATATATATATAGGGTAAAAATTGATTGAGCAATACTTCAACAGGAAAGAGTATGGAATGATCCCTGTATTAGTAGTTGCGGAAAAATCGCTACGATACTTCAAGAGGAAAGACATGGATTATTTCAATATTGCAAAGATTGAATATCCCTGTATTATATGTATATTAAGATGGAACTAAGTTTGAGATATGTATCGAGATCTATATAGAGGATCTTGCTCATGAAGTAGGATAATGTATTGTTAACCTTGATGTTATATAATTATGAAATTAATTATTGATAGTGAAAGTTAGTAATGGTCTATTAAAAAGAGTTATTATATAGTTAATTACTAAAGTTCAATAGTTTATGCTCTAAATGCTGAGACAATTATTATTACTATTATACTGTAAAATAAAGAATAGTTAGCGTGTGATGATAAGATATTATATTAGTTATGTAGGTTTAAAAATTTTATTATATATTAAATGAACGTTTAATTAGTAATGAGATTTAGTTGTTAGGTGTTATGACTAGAATAGCGGATAAAATGAAGATGAGAATAATAATCATACCTATAGTAAACAAGTAGAATATTTACAAATACTCAATGTAATCCCTTATAAAGTAGTATGTTTACTTTTTATAGATGATATTTTAATTTTGATTTACCAACATGGTTTTACATGTAGATAGATAAATAGATGCTTATGAATAAGTATATTCGGCTATGAGGATTAACTAAGCTAGCAATTAATATATTCAATATATATATATGATCAGAATATAATATATATTAATTATATTATTAAAATATTGTCGTTGGGACACCGTTGAGTAACCGGCATGGTGATTAGTAGAGGCCAGTTAAGAATAAGTGGATTGAGTCAGTGAGAGAGAATTGAATTGAAATTAGGTAGAGTAAAATGTGAAAATTTATAAGTTTTCGATCCTTAGTTGAAGTTAATATATTATTATTAGTAAAGAGGTATCATGAAGATTCAGGTATTATATTTAAGTATGTTATTAGGTTACGTAGGGTTTTATAGTAGAGTATATTATATAATAGGTATAGATAGGTATGGTTGTACTGACACCTAACTCATTAATGGACTCTCAGAGGAGTGATAATATTAACCTACTTAATATTGAGCTCTAGATTAATATTATAGCCTTATGATGATGTAAGGATTCCGTCGTAAATTTTACTCGAATCTATTCTCTGAGTTGGTTAAATATATATATTATGTACTAGGATAAATTATATAAGGTATATCATACATTCTGTAATATATTTTTTATTATAAATGGGAGTATAATATATATATTGTTTATGGTTACATTTTCCGGTATTTCTCATTTATCTAGATATCATATATAGTGTCATTATATATTCTTCCTATATACTTTATATCTCTCTATACTGATTATATAGTATTAGCATGTCAACTATGATACTCATTTCATACCTCTCCCCCCTTCACTGTTTATAGTTAGTTAGGGTATATAAGATAATATAGGTGGATAATAATTAATACTATATATTTATATTTATTATTTGATATAGTTATGGATTGTAACTTAGAGTGATACTACCAATCATAGTCACTTAACATATTAATATATAGATAAATTGCGGCTTATTAAAATTAAATTAGCAAATTAAATTAAACTATTAACGACAGTAGTAGTTGAGATATTATATTTTCCTTATAACGAAACGAAAGTGGAAACAATGGTCATGATAATTATAGAGATTTATATAGAGTTTACAGAAAAAGTTCAATAGAATTTTCCAATTTTCTAAATGAGGGAATAGGTTAAAAATATTATTACGATCACTATCAGAATAATGAGATGATATTATCGTAGATAATAGATGTGCTGAAGGACTCGAATTCTTCGATAGCATATGATATTAGTTAGCATATCTACTCAGTCAGGTATAAAAGTATGATATTACTTATCGATAAGTTATTCAATTGAGTCGAGTATGGGCAAATATAACGACAATCCATAATAATAGAATAGCGGTTTGAACAGTGTCTTTATACACTTGTAACCAAGTTAATTAAAACACCAACTATTTAAAATTAATTGAGCGTAGATCTGAGCAAACTGAAGAGCGAAAAAGGATGATACAGCTAAATATAAATAAAATGAGAGTAAGAGGCAAGGTCGGTAGGGAACACTTATAAAAGAACAAATTTGATTCATTAGTATAATCCAATGGTGATGAAGATTTTTAATTCTGGGTCTTTTTATTGAATAAATGAAATTTTTATGTACCAAGACAGTATTTGAGCGAGCAGGACCACTCTCACTTAGGTTGGAGCGAGGCTTTTTTTATTTTATCATTGGTATATGACTTAAAGTATATTCTTGAGTCCAAAAATTAGAGATTTACGTTTTACTAGTGACTAATCTCCGATAAACTACCTGTTAGATGGCCACTTGCCCACTCTGTCATTCTACCTCTTTACAATCCATGTGCTCGTTACTCAGATAGCCTGGCGATAGAGAGGAAGCACCAACGTTCGCAAAGAGATGATATCAGAAAGAAGAATTCACTTGAGGAAGAGATCTTTGTTGCAAGCATCTCTGTGCCAACGTTAATGTAGGATATTCACTCCCAGGTGTCTATAAAACATATATGCTTATCACTCGATGATGGTATCGAGGACAGCGCACGATGGAAAGTATTTTTTTTTTGTGTTATTATTATATATTTTATATATATATATATCTATAATATATATATATATATATATATTATATAATATAGTATATATATATATTAGATATATTATTATAATATATATATATATATTAATAGAATATATATATAGATTATAGATATAATATATATATATAGTATATATATATATAAGTATATCATATATATATATAATATATATATATATATAGATAATATAGTTATTTTATATTTTTTATATCACTATATATAATATAATTTATGTTGCCGTTTTGAGTAAGCACGCTGGGATGAACACTCGGTACCCGCTGGGAACCGGGCCATCTCTCCACTTATTCTACGTAGAGTCGCATGGTCGAAGAAGATTGAATAATTTGAGAGGTCAAAAGATAAATAAGAAGATAGATCGTATTAAGTGATGTATTGATAGATGTGTTTTGATATGTCTAGTTAGCACAGGCAACCAACTTTTTTTACCATCAGAGGTAGTTACGCGAGCAAGTTAGGCCTAATTTCCGTAACGGAGGGAATGTCTCCGGATCCGTTGGGCTGTTCTGGGCTGACATTCAGGGAGATTCGTGAGTTTTTCATATTGTGGGGAATAAAGCGAATTCATCTGTGATACACTTTACAGGTCTTAACCCCAAAGGTATAGAGGGTTTTATTTACTATAAACTAATAGCGTTGTCCGGATCTATCTATCAAGAAGTCATAATCATATATTTCGTGGAGTTCTATCAGATATTGTTAGCTAGATAAAAGAATAAATTAATAACAGTTCAATATAGAACAAAATCTAAGGATATAGACACAATAGAAAAAGTTTATCTTTACTGAATTCGTTCTAAATATATACATGTGGGAGGTTTGTGAACATATAAAGATAACACAATCCTTACTTAAACCATTCAGTAAAACTATAGTAAAATTATATGAATTGGATTACTATAATATATTTTAATTAGCATAAATACTTGGAATTATACTTAAATTCCAATGTATTATGATTATGTACATAAGTTCAAGATCAGATTCAAGAGTGGAACCAAACATTCAAATATCATTCGTGCAATGAAAGTAAGGGAGGAAATAGAAATCTGACTCAATTATGTCAAATATACTGCACTTACTGAGATTGACTGAAGAATGAACCCAACAAATAAAAAAGAGATTAACCAGAGATATTGAAACCATGAATTGAAATCAAACTGAAACTCCAAAACAAAAACCTGTCCAAAATAAATAATAAAAGATTACATACAGATCACACTTTATCTTCATTTATAACAGTAATATTTACATAATAAATAATTAATATGTACTTGATATTCGTTTATTGAATCACCCTTCAAATTGTCCAAGAGGCTTGTTCAATAATTCAATAAGTGCATGGTACCTTTCTGAATTGTGGTCAACGAATTTATCATCAAATTCTCTTTAAACTTTTTACAAATGGTTTATTTTATATAATATTATCAATAGATATCTTCATAAATATATCAACAACTAAAAAGAGAGTCAACACAATTATAAATATCGATATTTTATAAGTTTTGGAATCTGAATCCAAATATAGACTAAATACACTCAGGTCCAGGTGGAGCCAAGTCCCAGACTGGATCAGATGAGAAACCTTAAACTTACAAAACAGTTACTATGGGTTACTTCATCGTCAATGGCACAACTATGCACGAACAACATCTCCCTTATATCTCCCCGCTTAACATACAACCCCCACCTCAATTGTTCCACCGTCGTTCAGAGACGACCGGAGTGAAGACGGCTAAGAGCAATAGAACAGCGAAGAAGGCACAACCAGGACTCATTGATATAAATACAAATATAATTTTTCAAAAGTATTATATATTTAACAAAATTATTTATTAATTCTGTGCCTTTAGGCAGGGACGAGGGACGAACAGCAGATTCTTTCTCTTCGGGGAACTCCTGCATCAATAGTACAGAAGCCTTTTTCTCCATCACCCAGCGTAAGCCTGTACGCAGTACAACCTTAACGCTGGGATCCAGAGCAGACTCATAGTCAAGGGATACATTGAAATGACAATTGCAAGAAGGATAGTGCGAGGACACGAAAGGCACAGACTCGGGTCACTTCAGTTGGATATTCGACTGAGGAGAAGGGAGTAAGGACCATATGTTCCTGTACAATTCATTAAAGACAAATAATTTATTACATGGAAATAAATTGATGGGAAAATTTATAACGGGACTGGTTGTACATAAGGGTGAACTTCGGGAATAGTTTCTGCGGGATTTTCATCATGACCAGTATGAAATAAAATTGAGAGACATCATATAATTTGGATCCACCCTTTTAGTGTAACGAAAGAATAGTCATTAAGGGTCTTCATTTTTCTCAATATGATCCTAACATTACCCTTAATATGCCATTGGAATTCTTTTTCTTGATGATTCAATATGTCGCTTCCTCGGACGATGTCTTCCTCCGGCCATTGGTACTTGTTGAGGTAAGGATACAGGACCATCAAGGGGAGATATATTGAGCATTATAAGTGTATAAATTCTTGTAGATGGCGAACAAATATGTATATAGCTGTTATTTTAAGGACCTCAGAAGTTTCGTCATGATCCGGGATACAATTCCACAGACAGATCTAAAGGTTCATATATAATTTCGCAGTGTTTTTGCCCCGATCCTCATCTTTTTTTTTTTCAAACCCAACTTTTGTCGGGGAACCCATATGCAATGGTCTTACATTTGATTGTCCTTAAAGGCCGAGACCAATTGGTAGGCAGAGAACTTTAATAGACATTCAGAAGAACCACAGGCATCCTGAGAGTGACTAAGTCCGGGTACTCGGGGAACCGACAAGAGATTATTTACTTCGCGCTATCACTCTGAAAAAGTACAATTATATTCAGGTCAAGTAACGAGTCATGATAGGATTTTATGATTAAAAATAAAAATGCACAAATATATCTATTCTAAGGTAATAATTTCAACAAATCAGTTACTAAGAAAAAATGAATCAGAGTAAAACTAACTCATGTCCTCTCTCCACTTATTCTCAGAGTGGACCACAATGTTTGAAATGGGTCGCCCACTTAACTCTGGAAACTGACTATTTTTTTAAATGAATATAGGGTAACAAAGTTATCATTAATTTAACTAAATAATAAAATTTAAAATTATTAGAAGAGGTCATCAGGTTTGAAAGGAAACTCACTATTTAGATGCTAGTCCGATGACGTCATTTCCCACATAGTAAGAAGAAAGGATCACCAATAATACTTAATTCATCGAAAACTCCTGTACCTCTGCTACACCTATTGGGAACTCTTAATAAAATCATGGCATATTATATTTATTGTAAAATAAAAAACAATATATGAGGAAGTCTTTTCCTTATTTTTCTTATTTATTTTTAACCATAATTCACGGAGTCCTATGATTTAGAGATGAAGACTCCACACATCAAGCTATAAGCAATCTGATTGGACATGGCGAATTCTTTCTCAATCAGGAACAGAAAAAATCCGCAAATAGGTTTTTAAAGCACCGCCACTCCACAACCTGTCATGTAACATGACAAGCTCGTTGGACGCGGAGGAACCGGTATATAATATATATGTATTAGAATATATAAATTACATAAACATATAATTCCTTATACTTATATTATATATATATTTTAGAATTTATATAATATATATATATATTATATATTATATTATATATTATATATATATATATATATATTTATATAAATATATATATATATAATATATAATATATATACCAATACATATATGAGTATGATTGAATACATATACACTTATAGATAGTAGTTTCCACATGAACTTGTACATACAATATATTATATACTATATATATTGTGAATGGGCAATATTATTATACAAGTATAATATACATCCGTATAATTCTTTTTCTTAAAATGGGAACTCAATCACCAAGACTTTTAATATAGCCTTGTAAATTTTAAATTAGATCTGTAACTATACACGAAAATACATACACACAAAGATCACTTAGGCAAGGACATTTTTCTAGGAGGGATATTCGTCTCATAATTTTGAAATTTTTGACGATCAGACATACTAGTAAGCATATCACCAAGACACTTCACAATATAGGAAAATGTTATATAGTTTTATCTCTTC
>JABUQX010074521.1:0-37769 GCA_015478945.1 Trachelipus rathkii | reverse complement strand
GTGTGTCAATAATGCAAACCAAGGTACTGTATAGGAACCGTAGCAGAATGTAAACATAGATCACACACATTCACGCCTGCAACGCGCGTGCACACAAGCGGATTGTTGTATGAAGATCCTATCACCAACCCTATAGCCCTTCGGTGTACTAAAAGTTGCTGGTGGATTTTCATCACGATAAAAAGGATAGGTTACCGGAACACAAAGTGTTGTAGCGGTGCGTTAGGCTGGCGATCATCCGCGTGCGCCCGGTGAATTAGGCACCGGATCGTTAATATGAAAGTAATAATTAAGAAGTTATGTTTCAAGAATAATCTAAACAGTTAAATTATAAGATAGTATTTTTCAATTTGTCATTTTAGTCTCTCAAGAATTACATTTTAAAAAAATTATTATTAATAAATTGTTTAGAATAATATTTAAAATTTAATATTTCAATAATATTAAATATATTTATATGATATATTAATAATATGAATGTAATATATTAATTAATAATAATAGATTAATCCGACTAAAATATATTAACTATATTTATATATGTATACTATATATATAAATTAATAAAATTGGATTAATAAATTTAAATAATTAATATAATAGATAATTAAGAGATAATTACATAATATTATATAATAATAATATAATTATATCTAAAATATATAAATATATCATTATTATATGTGCACAATATAATAACACAATGATATATTATTAACGATCAATAATGCTGTCTAATAGTGTTTGAGATTATTATATATCTTATTATCGCCCTGGTTGGTTTAGCGCCTAATAGCATCCACTTGTGTGTAATGATTCGGTAAAAATCAACAACTTCCAAAGACAGTATTATGCCTAGCCTGCCCAAATTCCTGGAGCACTATCTAAATAAGTTTCCGCTAAAGCTCGATCCCCAAATCACAACAAACCGCCGTAGACACTCAAACAACAGAAATAAAACACAAAATTATAAGATGTTACACACCAGAACGCAGAAAAAAATAAGAACACGAAATTACTTATATTCACCACACTCTTAAGGTAGGTTGAATTTTAAAACTTATTGATTACACAACACGTATTAAGCGGGCGGACAAAGTTAACATAAGATATGGAGTGTATCACTGTATGAGTTAGTACTAGGCCGACAGAACAATGGTAGAAACACCGGAGGCTCATAAAATACGGACGCCCTTTATATGATGGAAATAATACTTAATAATTAAATATTAGTAATAGGTAGTTATCTTAATAATGGAATAAAACAATAATATAAATCAAAATATAATTTAAAATATGTATATTATTAATTAGAAAAATTCCTAAATAAATAATAATAATAATCGCTAGAGGATAATCCAAATTGACTTAAATAATAAATTAAAGATAGTATCTGAAAATGGCGAATGTTTTCCAAGATTTAATTAATACAGGATAATCAATTAAATTAAATAAAGAATAAATTAAGCAATAAGTTATTAATATATAATAATCATTGAAAGCTTTATATTAGATTAATATATAATAAAATTATAATTAGATATATGGAAACACACATATGAAATGAAATAGACACAGACATTAGAGAAATATACATATCTGGGAAAATGACTAAAGTTAATATTGAATTAGAAAATCAAGGCAATATATGTGAATGCATATAATAAGGATACATTTCTATAGATATATAAAAAATGTTCGCAAAGCATCAATCACTTACTTTCATACTCATAAATTAAATATATCTGACTTTCGATATTAATTGCAAATATAAGAAGCGTCAAAGTCATATCTAATAAGTGATAGTGATTAATAATAATAATAATGCCTATCCTAGAGTAGATATACGAAAGGTGGTAGAGACACAGATGCGTGGTCCCGAAATTCATGAGACCAGTTTCAGTATCCAATGAGGTGAGTCTAGATGTCATTAAGTAAAAATAGTGAGGGTAAAAGAATAGTAAAAGTTAGTCCTAGTTCCTGTCAGCTGAGTAGTACAAATCCAGTAAAGTTATTTTAGTTTCATCAGTTGCCCAAAGTATGTCTTAGTAATTGGGGAAGGGTGCGTGACCCACAAGAAGAGACATAACAGTTTAGATAACGCCAGAGTATAGTAAAAGTGAGTAATAGACCGGAGTAAATTGCTAAGTTAATAAGGTAACTAGTAGAAGAATAATAGATAATGAAGTAGTAGTAGATAATACTATAATATATTATAGATAGTGCACTATAATATAACTACTATTATAAGATTTCTTTTCATATATTATAGCAAGTACTTGTATATAAAATATCATTAATATATTATATATGTAATTACTAATAAACTAAGTCATTAAACACACTATATAGATTAATAGTGAATATAACTCGAGTTTGAGCTCATAATAGTAAAAATGAAGATAATTAATTATTATCTTTAATTTCTCAGTCTACAACTACTTCAAGACGACCTTATGCTACCAAGTATAAAAAGTGTATTTACTTACTACAGTCACAATGATAATATAATCATACACGTTTTTATATTCTAATTGTCGCGAGTTGCTTCAAACAGAGAATCCCCTGAAGCACAGCGAGCTTTATGACTAGAGCGCGACAGACTCCACAGTACGTTATTTATATCGCATATAAATCGGAAAGAGAGGATAAGTTAATAGCTTTTAGATCCATCCCTCCTTTTCTTTTCCGTTTGACGTGTACTTCCTCACCGTTCACACACGCTTCATAGAGCCTTAATCGGCGGCCCTACTTCGAAGACCCATCGTATTAACGCACCACAGCATAACTCCGAGTAAAATATTTGACAGCCAATATCTACACAGTGTTATCTTCCCGCAATACTCTCCTGGCTCCACAATTATAATAGTAATTAAGACCCTAAAAGCCGACTTCTCGCAACTGAACCTTAATCTAGTCGGATAAAAAACAAATTTACTCAAATAACTAAGTTGGGAACAAAAATGTATTTATAAACGCTTACCTACTCCAATACAACTATAAGTATCTTGGAATGGCCGCTTCAAGCGAAAGCCAGATAACATAGTCCATTTCTCCGACCACTGGCACAATGCTATAAACTACCAGCCCCTGCTAGCTGCAGGTACAACAAGCACGACGCATACGGTACCTCTGAACCCGAATTCGAAAAGATGAGACAGGAGAAGATAGTAAAGAAGGCCTGAATGCCTCTACGCAGACGTAGATTTTCACTCGCTCAAACTACATTCTATACAATAAGTATAAATTGATTACAAACAGATATGCGGCCCTGACAGAAAAAGCTGAACGTTTGCAAGAGAAAATGGCAACAACGTGAAGAAGGACTCGTAGATAACAAAACCCTTCTCTCTTCATACAATAGCGAACATCTTACAAAGTCTGAAACCTGACGCAATTGATCAAATATTGCACACCGAGCGAACAGCTTGCCGCACAGCTCCACCATGAGTCAGAAGAACACAAATTAAGACAGAACATAGCTCATCCTGCTGATGCTCTTGGAGTAAAAGGAATAGTCGGAAAAGGTCGCGCCACTTGGTTCAGCTGGTGGCGAAAGCAGAACTGCGAGGACACACAAAGCACGCTCGCTATAAACTGCCCATGGCGTAAGGAGATCGAGTTTGTGGTGCACTCCAATCTACACGGAAAGAGAAAAATAATTCCGCCCCTCTATCCTCCAGAAGTATGCCGCTCGACATCAACAAGCGCCTACTAGCAATCATTATGAACCCACGTTAGCTCGAAACGTCATCTGAGATTTGCCGCGTACAGCAGCCACATGAATTGAGTTAGGCTCGTGCGAAACTCAACGATGCAAGAGATAAGACACTCAGAATCTATGCTGAAACCACGAAGGCTCTCTAAATTATCAGGCGTAGCCTAAGATGTATTGCATTTACTGTAAGCCATTCTCACAATCAAAACGTCCGCGAAACAATAGGCGAAACGTCTCCTCGCGTAATTCCGGCAGTATGCTCCTGTCAATAGACGAGTCACGACGAAAAATTTGACTGCCAACAAACACTAACGAAAGCGACCAGATGACGTGGAGCGCCCAGAACCACCAGATATCGCTCGCCGACATACTGACGTCTAGAGAGCGATACAGCGGAAAGCCGTGACCGCGTGAGTGCAGCCCCTGCTAACGTCGCTAAAGAGCCTCCGCTGCACGGTTCCGCAATATCAGAATCAGCGCTTATCTCATTCATATGATCACACAGACGTCTGTATGAGACTATGTAAACCTATTATACTCAACCACCAACACCGCATAATATATACACCCCACACTCATTCGCTCACTAGACATAATCGACTACTGAATTTAACTGACGAAGCACAAACACCTTTCTCTTCACATCTTCTTCACGATAGCTAGTTCGTCCACTGCAGCAATAACATACGCATGAGATGTCTATTGCTCACAATCCGCTTTAGCCTTCATTCCCAAACAACTTTATACTGTGGCCATGACACTCAACGCACAATTCTTAATCCTTATAATCATACAAGTTCCGCTTTGTTTTCTTGCATTAATTTTTTTAACTGACAATGCCTTACCTCATACGATGGAGGCACATATATTCTCTTAGTAATCTGTTGTAAGCCTATGAAGTATGATCACTATATGATTTTCATTATCACTCAATAAAATCTCTCATAATTGCCCTGCTCGACAAAAGCAGTATGCAGGGAAAATCCTCATAGCTTCTCCCTTCACTATATTCACAACTTATTACGTGTGACCTTCTACGGCACACGGGCCTGTTGGGTTTAAACTCTTTACGCATGCCTCCTGCTTCTTCCCTAGTCAGCAAACTCCAATTCGTCGTCAAATGCGCAGACCCACACCATTCCCCCAAATTAGATTCTCAGTAACCATTGAATAGGTACCACAGAATTAAAACCACACAAGTTACGGGCAAGAACAAAAACCAAAAAAAGACTATTACATGTTTACCAAAGGTCAACTAGGAATGTAAATGCTAAATAAATACTAAAGTAATTAAGAAAAGCAGATATGGAAGCTCTTTTAAAAAAATAAATTTCGAAATAAAATTGTTACCGCTAAATGGAAAAAACCTTTTCATATTTCTTTTAAAAATTTGATTTGACAGTTGTAGGAGAAAAAAAAAAATTCAGAACGCCTATATCCAAGAGAATTCATAGTTATCCCAAGAATAAAAATACTGAAATACATTTCAACACATTATTTCTTAATTAAAAAAAAATTGAATTTTAAAGAGCGCAACTTAAAAGCTTTTTAGCAGTTACTAAATATAGATGTATTTGTATTAACCTCCAGAGAGTTAATGGATTGAGTGTAATGGACAATCGTAAGCTAAGTAGCGCCGTACATCAATCTAGATAAGATGATGGCAGTAAATTTTCACTGATTCTGGCATCATAACATCAATCAAATACTGTTAACTAGTAAGTAAATAAAAAGAAAAAAAATGAGCCAACAATCATCATTCCCATGAGAAGGATATAATAATACTTATATTACATTGTGTTATGTATTTCCTGTCTACATAATGTTATGCTACACATCTTTACCGTGTTAACACCCGTAAGTAAGACACCACTATTTATGCGAATTAACAAATAAGAATATTCTATAAAGGTATAGCATAATGGCATCAATTTTTGACAAAATTTTGCAGTATGATCAATATATACTTACATATAAAAGTATAAATATATACTTAATAATATATATTTTATATTATAATGTTCTATATAGAAATATAGAAAGAGTAAATATAGTATATATTATATAAATTAGTATTGAGCTACTATAGATATATGATATATATATGATAGATTTATATAATATATATATATAATATAATATATATAATACTATATATTAAAAGTGCATTTTTTAATATATAGATATTATAGTATATATATAATACTATAGTAATGGTGGGATAATAAAAGATTATAGTAGGTAGTAATATAGATAGTTATATATATTATATAGTATATAATACTATTATAGGTAGATATATATATTGATAGTATTAAAATTACTATATATTAAATATATATATATTTATATATTAGGTATAAATTATATTTTAGTATAGTAATATATATATTATATACGATATAGGATTAAATATATATATATAATATATATTATATAAATATATATAGTAGTATATAGGTATATAAAATATTATAATATAGATAGTATATAAATATATATTATTAGGATATATTATAATATAAGATAGTATGTATATATATATATATATATATATATATATAAATATAATATATTATAATATATAAATATATATATTTTATAATATTATAGTAATATATATATTGATAATATAGACAAGCGAGAATGGCCCTTCCCCTCTCAATCTTCCTAACCACTTTACCGCCACCAATCTTCACCCACCCGAATAGTTTTCCTGGACAAGCAATGCCCTCCCCCATAAACAAAAACCGCAAATAAAAATATTAGGACCTTAATACCTTTAGACACACACACACAGCACACACACACTACGAGTGACGTTCTCCCCCCCAGAATGACCAATCACGCACTCATCAAACCCAACGAAACAAATACCCCTGCGGCGGAATCCTTTCCCAACAACAACTTCAGTCAAAGGAAACACACCCTCACCACCACTTATAAACAATTCTTCAGAGCAAACATAAACTATGCTTTTCCCCGCATATGGTTCCCTCACTTCAAAATCTAACTCTAAAAAATACAAATCACACCAAAACACACCGCCCTCAGATAATTATCAACTGAGTGCACTAAAAACGCCCCCTATCCACGTTGACATGACAGACTAAATACTATCACTTTCCTATCGCGCAACCCACATGAAGATGGTGGGAACTGCAATTCTACTTTAGAAAAGACTCTAAATCTCAACCCACCCATGCACCAAAATTTTCCAACCCCTCCGTCAAACAGACTAAAGAATCGCCCACCCTCCTCAGCCAGCTTAAATTCCTGACTAGATAAACATCTATAACCATCTATGTCTCCCTCCCCCTCCCAATTAGGTCAGTTTTTTTTCGAAAAACCATCGCACATGCGTAACCAACAATTACCTTATATATATCTATATATCTTTCTCTCTCTTTTTAGGCTGAGACTCTTTAATCCCACCAACTCAATCAACTCTGAGTAATCCTCAGTCCCTCCCCTATATATAGGTGTCTGTATATATTTCTTTTATTCTTCTCTATATATTAACTTGTCTTGTCACTTTTGCCTCTGTTTTATTTTATATCTTATTCCTATTTTTATCTAAAAAAAAAAATTTTTATCTCTACTATCTCTCTAATCTATCTTTTACTATATCTTTAATTATATATATTCTCTCCTTATCCTCCCTTGTCTTTTAAACATCTCCTATATATTCTATTTCACTATCTATTTCCTTCTTTACTTATTATCTTCTATTGTCTATTCCATCTTTATCTTCCTCATTTTCTTTTATCTCTTTATTCCTTATCATCTACTTCTCTCACCTTCTCCGCCTTCATCACGCTGTGAGAAAACCGCTGGCCGACTAGAGTGATCCTGCTAGTAGTCTCTGGCTCCTTCTTAATCTTTCATCCTTACTTCTATCTCTTTTACACCTCTGTACAAGGGACTTACTATCTATATCTTGCTTCTCAGACTCCTACTAACCACACATTTCATTAATTCATTTTTATTTTCCTAATTTGTTATTCTATTAATCATCTTTTTATCTTCTTTATTTCATATTTCCATTATTCTTTTTATCTTATTTATTTGTTATTCTTTTAATTATCTATTTTATCTTTACTATATTAGTATGTTTAAATATCCGATACAAGCCGTATTCAATAAATATCTTCTCTTACAATTATTATCACTATTTATATATATTTATATTATTATTTTATATCTTTTCTTCTGTCTGCTGCTCTTCTTACCACTATCCTATTTCCTTATTTATTCTTTCTTCTATTATTTTAATATATTATTATATTACCATATTACCACTTTTAAAAATTATTTTAGTTACCCATTTCAATCTACTAATGTTAAGACACTGCTATAAATAGCTATACTATTTAGAACACATATATTAATATTTCTACTATATAACTACTCACACGTATATCCAGTATAGCATTCAGATCTAAAAGAGAACTAATATCCGCATATCGCTCCACACATCTTTACTGATAAGGTTCTACCTCATCACTCTATTCACTCATGCATAAAGACTTTCCTTCCTTTATGGCTACATTACCATTGCTCTTACAGACACTACCTCTAGCATTTTTATACTAATTACATATAAAACCACTAGCCCACCTACACCTTGCATCCGATGCATCTACCCCTTCTTATAAAATCCAATAGACCTCATCCTAGACCTAGAATATTGATCACAATTAGATTATCGACTTTAATATTATATTCGTCACTTACCAATAAACTATTGTTCTCGTCCTTATTTATTTCTTTTTCTTTATATATTTTTATCTATATCTATTTTTCTACTTTTATTTTTGTATTATATTATTTTTATATTTAGCTTTTAATAACTTTCAAAACATAAACATACCGGATAATTTATTTATCTCTTTTTTATATATTTATATTATTATACTATGATAAAATTATGTTATATATCTTTAATCTTTATTCTTATATTTAATACTATTATATTATATTATATCTCTCTTATCTATTCTTTTTATATATTCTCTTTATTATTCATTTATATATATTATTATATATATCCTTATTTATCTATCTCTATATATATATCTATTTATCTATATATTATATTATCTTATATATTAGATATTTCATTTCCGCTTACATGATGTATGCTTGCATATTCAAAATCATATCATACTCTTATTATTTTATCCGTCTAAATAACTATCCGATTATTTTCTTATATTCTATTTATATATATTCAGAATTAACTAATATACTATTACTATCTACTTTATAAGCCCTTAAAAAACAAATTGGGAGCGACACTAGACCAGATGATGGTCCATTTACCGTTAAAAGAAATTTTCACAGAGTTTATCGGACATTCTTGAATATCAGTATCACCAGAGAAAAAAAATAGTTTATTGTTCCCACCCACCATTAAAGAAGCTGGAGGAGAAAATGTGTAATCTTCTTAGGGCTATATAATTATATCATAGAAAATTACAATTATTCTTATAGTTGCCATTTTGTTTATATTGCTCTTATTTTTTCGTATCTTGTCTCTATACTTTCTATTTTTTATCTATCTATCATATCATATATTCTTATAGTGCAATTCCGAGCGCACTTTGCTCCCCTTAGTGATAACCGTGAAGTCTTCTCGCGCGTAGATTTACTATATGCTCACTTTTCCTCTCTCCCCAAAAAGTCATCTATATCTCACTCTGAGACATTGTGGAATCAGACTTATCCAAACTAGAGTTTCAAATCAAGCTACTTATTATCGTAAGGCCCCGACCGTATTCTCATTTTTATATTATATATATATTTTGCACGAAACTGAAAAAAAGCAATCACAACAGTCGACTCTATCGCTAACCCCCTCAGCTATTATTCGCAGTAGCTCTAGTTTCAGTCGAACAAAATATCTTCTATTTCTTAGAACGACTGATCAGTTGTGTCCGTAGCGTATCTCTCGATAATTTTCTTGCTTTATCTTGTATATAACTCTATTCTGATTATATCTCTTTTATATCTATTAGTGTTGTAGTATATAGTTTATCGGTGTTTTCTATATTGTTTTTATATTCTCCGGTGGGGGGGGGATCTAATTATGCCTAAAAGACGTTCCAACCTGGCATCTTACCTGTCACTTATTTATATATCTTTCTTACTTAAACTCATAGAGGATCTTCCTGTCATACTTTCATTCTCTATTATATCTCCCTATATATCTTCTTACCTTTTTTTATTTTTTATATATTCATATTCTTCTTCTTCATCATTATATATGTCGTCTGTATATCATTCCCATATGTATATTTTATATCACTCTACTTTGAAGGTCATCTAGTGGGTAGCGGATTATATTTTATCTTCATTTCATTCTCTATCATATATTTTATTTATATTTTATATCATAATAAAGCACAAATCTTTTATTTACTTTTTTTATTTTATTATTCTATATAGTATTAAGGGCAAAAAAAACAAGAGCCTCCAAGATTCTATATCTATTATCTTATTATATATAATTCTCTATAACGTCACGTATGACTTCACATTATTTATTATTCTCTGTTATATATTATATATATTTATATAGTAGCACAGTAGTAGTTGCTCCACGCTGATTGCGATCGAGTGGGGGAATTTAATCTTGCAGTTTCTCAATTTATGTTATACATACGCGAAAAAACCTATTATATATATTTTCTATCTTATATCTATTTTATTCATGCCCCATTTTTTCATCTTTTATATATATATATATTATATTTATTATTATCTCTCATATTTATACGGTACCACATCACCATACGTGTCAACAATATATATTCTGTATCCCTAGCTCAAAAGAAAACCTTACAATCTAATGCAATTCTTTCTCCAGCGACACGCTATTTTTGTACACACACATTAAATATTATACATGTAAAAATCGAGTGCAATGTGTTATATCTAGACGACTAGTATATATGCTTATTTATACTTCAACCCGTCAGAATATTGAACTGATCTATGCGTAAACCTTATTTGAACGTCGACACTTTAGTTTTTAGTTATATGACGTTGAGACTTGTCAGCGCTCTAAAGCCAAAGACTATACTAAAAACGCCCTTAGGTCGCATTCTGAGCACTCCTAGACAACAGATTATTAAGAATGAACAACAAGTATATAGACACTTGCACTTCAAAGACATACTATATTTATATACGATTAAAATCACCTATCAAACCCTTAGTAAAATAATTGTTAAATCACCACGTATGCACCTTGCAGTAGAAGAATATTTCCAAAAGCATATTCTTTATTGAAATATTTTCGAAAATCTTATTACAAAACGTTCTGTTCCACTATAAGACATTTCATACGGGTCGGAATCCACAATCTCATCCTCAGATGTTGCACATAACGTGTATATTTCTTTGAGTATCAACATATCTCTCGTATATACGTAGCCAGCAATGTCTCCTCCTCAAAATAGCTAAAATACACACTCTTCCTTCTGAACATAAGAAAAAAATCTCATTAACTCAACCTATCTTCCAACTTCACGAAAATAATTTTCCAACGGAAAAATTTATTCAACTGATATATCAATCCACTCATGCAGAATCTATAATCCACATTAGCACACTTATCACTATATAGCCCAAACCATAGCATGAGACCAAAGGCATCCTACTACCACTTATTGATTAAACTGAGCCTTGTGACCTTATATTAAAATCTGTTCGCAAGTAACAGAACATGTTTAAATTAGATTATGTGATTATTTTCCATGACAGTGTCTCATCATGTCAAGATACTCTTTTTCAGTCTACTCGTTACAGTTCCTAACTGTGCGAATTTCTCAATCATCAAATCTTTCCCTCCTGCTACTCCTGATCCCACGAACTGGTTTACCTATCACAACCGTAGAAACGCTGTCTCTCCTGGACTATATAAGTCTCAGGACAACCAGCACCTGAGGCAGTCAAAACAAGCCGCCACACTTCTTTATCAATTAACACACACGCACAAGACTCATCTCTATTGATATCTCATTCTATTAAAATAATAAGTTAATGCAAGATAGAGAAAACTCAAACACGGATTCTACACAACTCCGTCGCTCTCTTTATCACGCAAAAAAGATTACGACGCTCTAACTTCCCCTGTCTTCAAACTTTCAGAAGGAAGAAAAGTTTTCTCAAAAATACACGCTTTCCTACTCGTACCTAACTTATATCGATTAGATCGTCTCAAACCTGAGGCCTATTAAGTGCAACCTCCTGACCCAAGATCGACTGATTATCCACACAAACCAAATCTGTCCCTCACCATGTGGATCACAATCTATCTTATAATCCATATATACCAGAATTCTCTACTCCACTAATAATATACATCTTATACCCGACTCTTATCTCCATCCTTATCTCCCTCGACTCTTTACCCATATCCCACCACTCATCATTCCATCTATTGACCCAGAATTCCATCTTCCATTGCCTCACTTTCTACTCTCCACTATCATACTAGTTCACACTTTACCGCATATATCTAAACCCACCTACCCCATGCCTTCCACAATCTACTTCAATGTTCCTCCCCTCTAATCCCTCCACCTCCTCTCGTCCACACTCCTGCACTATGTATCTCTAAAACACAAGCCTCACCGTTCTCGTACCTATCTATAAATAGGTTTGCACGCTGGAGGCTTAATCCATGAAGTATCAGCAAGCCGTCAATATTGCACCTGCATCCTACACCTAGGGTAATATATTAATTAGGACTTTGAATATATTATCTGGTAACACAGGTAGGCTATATATATATAGTATAGTAATATGGTGTGGGATTAAAAAAAAAACGTTTTTTTTTTTATCTTTTTTTAAAAAACAAGAACAAAAGCACTAGTATTTTAATGTATATATATCTATTTTTTTTAATTATCACACTATTCTGTACAGTAACACAGTAATCAAGTCTTTTTAGCCGAACTACAAATTAACAGAGTGATAGTAGTACGCATAAATAACAACGCAAACACATGATTTAAATTATTAGAATATTGTCAGTTATTGTTCCAGATTGAAAACATACAAAGACGACACCTCTACAAACCCCTAAGATTAAACGTACTTTTGTGTCCTTATATCCTTTTAATTATATAATTAATTACATATAAAAATAATCTAGAATTAAAATATAAATACAAAAATATTGATCACATACATATAGCAAAATTCTCTAATGAATATTATAATTAATTAATTAAATATAATTCAATATTTATATATATATAGATGTCTATAAATATATAACATATCAAATATATTTAAAATAACAAATTAACGATAATGTTATAATAATTAATATAATTAAACACAATATTAGAAAATAGATATTTTAAAGAAACTCTTAGCATTATAAAATACATTTAATTATAATATATCGTAGAGTAAATATAACCAAATTAGCAACCAGTAGTCTATATGTTAGAGTCTAAAAGCTGAGCGTTTTAGGATAAATTGATGATATGTCAACGTAAATATCACATCATATGTAATTACGTATCCCAAAAAAAATAGAGAGATATGTACCATAAAACCCAAGTAGGGAAACCAAAGTGAAAGTGTCATTAGTATCATATATGCCAAGTAGAATATATATTATCAGGGTAGACTTAAGCTATCGTCAAGCAATTACTACTAAACTTACTATTCTATATCTATATACTATGCAATAGCATATTAAATAGTTAATATACAGTTAATATAATAATTACAAAGCATATAATATAGTTAATACATCGTAATTATATATATTTAGAGTATAAATATAGGTATATACGGTATAATATATTATATAATAACAGCCGTATATTATATGAGTATCTAGTATTATTTCTCTAACACATATATCTATACCCTAATCTGGGTACGTTTGTCAGTGTATCATTAGCAATTGGATATTGGATACTTAAAGCTAGTGATGATAGGTGCCAGAGTAAGTTAAAACAAATACACAGATAAAATAGCCTGTATATATTAAGCTAATAATAATTTATTATATATAAATACTATGTCACACATATACTTATAGACATAAATAATATAGTAAATTTTTTGCGTAACACAGGTATATTATATATATATCTAAATACCCAGTCAGGATACTATTTCTTTAGATCTTATAGTTATGTAAGCCACAGTATTATGTTATTTATTATTTTATATTTATCTTTATTTAATTTTATTTTTAATATATATAATATATAATACATATATATTATATGATAATAGTATAGAGTACAATATAGATATTCACGTGATAAACAAAATATCTAAAGAAAAATGTTTTATGAAATTAAAAACTTTAAAAATACTATAATTCATTTAGTCACGAACAATTAATTAGAAAATAGATAGGCTTATCGCAAATATAAAGAATCTATATAGGTAATTATACTATTACTAACCTTATACGGATCGTTGTGTCTATAATACGATTATAGCAATTTATTATATATAGTATTAAAGGGCCAAGCAATTATGTAGGTATATCAATGGGGTATTTAATAGTATTAATATACGGCTACAGATTAGTATATTATATAGTGAGAAAAGTCACCAAATAATAATATCTTTACTAACTCTATTACTCTTACCTTCTCTCGTCATCTCTCTTACTCATCTCTCTCTCTCTCTTCTCTCTCTTAACTCTCGTCTAGTCAAAAAGAAGTTATACAACAACATAGGCCTTATATAAATTTTATTAATAATAATGGGTCTATATATTGTTTATTCTATCATACCATAATAAATGAAAAAGTTCTTCTTTTTAAAGTAAACATCAGTATTTGAAATAACCTAACTGCATCCATAGAAAGAGAGCAATAACATATAAATTTTACATTAGGTACTGAAAACTAATTAAATCTTTTTACTATGCACGGATTTATCATAACAAAATTAAATAACTGCTATTTATCACGAATATTATATCTGGGAATAAACTTACTCTGTCAGTCACTGTATATATCTAATATACTAATAAAAACACAGCTTCCTACAACTAAAATCTTTTACTATTCATGTAAGACTCTCATAACATAAGTAATTGCTACTGATGCCAATGTATTTATCGAGGAAAAACTGACTTTCTATGCCTATGAATTGAATATACATAATAACAGCTCCTATCTCAATTAATCTAAATAATCTTTATACTTAGAAAGACTGATGTACTAATTTACACAATGATTTAAATGCTGATTAATATCTGATGTTTTCTAAGAGAAACCTCATTTACGTATCTGTAATTAAGGCATATATATATTTATATATAATAAATAAAGCTTTACCTGTTTTTTTGCCTCTTACATGTAATTGATTAACGGTATATTTACTTAGTAGTAGTATATATTATATTTATATATAGTAGACTCATTATCAAATGGAAGCTGCTTTATGCAATTAATATCTAGTATAAAACCTTATTCTCCGTAATATTCATAATCAAAATAACAGCTCTATTCATCAAACTAACATCAATTATGTAACACTACTCCACATATAAGCTTCATTTCTAGGGTAAGAATCTCATATATATATATGCAGAATATGTCATATATTTGAAATAATAATATAACTAGTTCACCCACTATCCTAATTTTTATTTTAATATTTTAGGACAATAGGATCCTAACCCCAACTAGTAAATTAGAGTAGGAAAAATACAATAATTAGTAAACACATATACTACTCAATCAACCAGTATAAAGAAAGCGGTTCTAGCTACTCACAGCTTATATTCAAATATAATATATATCATATTATATATATAAATATATAATAATCAATATAAATATATAATATATAAATCTATATAATTATAAGTATAAATAGATTTAGATATATATATATCATAAATATATTAATATATATATTATAAAATATATATCATAAATAGATATATAATATATCATATATATATATATATATATAATTAATATATAAATAATCTATATTAATATATATTAATATATATAATTATAAATATATAGTATATATAATTATATATAATAATATATATAATATAATATTATATAGATAATATATATAAGTAATTATATCAATATAATATATATATATATAATATATATAAATATATATTATATAAATAAATAATAGTATAGTATATATAGAGATTATTAATATATATTAATATTAATAGATATATTAATATTATATAAGAATATAAAATATATTATACTATATATATATATATATATATAATATTAATTAATATATATATAAATATAATATATATATATTATATATATAATAATATAATATAATATATATATATATATATAATATTATATAATTAAATATAATATATATATATATATATATAATAATATATATATAAATATAGTATATAATATTAATATTATAATAAATATATTAATTAATATATATAAATAATAATATAATATATTAATATTAATATATATATTATTATATATATATAATATATAATAATATATATAATATATATTATCACTGCCTATAAGATATCGATGATCAGCTAGCACGCTTCTTCTCTCTCGAAAGACTGACTATATGGGGAATAAGAAAAAATAAAACACCAAAAGCGAAAACTAAAAACAGGGAATCAAGAACATATGAAAGAATAAGCTTATCAAAAGTTATAGAAATAATTATAGGATCAGAAAAGTTCAAAAGAGTAAAAAAACGTCCATTAGCTGAAGACAATTTTTCTCTATGATTAATATAATATTTTAAAAAATTAAAGTAATTATTTCATCACCACCCAATCGGACATGGAGAATTAACAGCTCATCTACACCCTCTTGCTACCTATTAATGGCAAGTTAAGGACTCTTCTCATTCTAAAAAAAAATCTTCTAGCACAAACTTGTAAATTATGCACAATAGATCAGCTAAACTGACCCATCATACTTATATGAATATATAAACTACTTCTACATCTGATTAGATGATTAAATAGTGGCTACAACTCTTTTATCAAGTGACGAAAATATGCGCACACCGCACACCCCTCACAAAAAGCCCTCGTCACGATTATAAACTCTGTATAAACCATAATATATAGATACCTGATATCTCAGAGCCATTCAATTGCATCGCAGACTACAAATCATTTTGATCGTCCTTATCAATACGCACGGAGATAACTAAACATGCTAACCCACTATTATCCTCAGAAAAGCTCTCTAGAATCCTGGATGCTTCGTAGCGTTTTCAATATCTATATCTCATAAGAACCACTTATGAAAATACCACCTATAACAAATTACTAGCGCACGAGACATCATTTAGCACAAATAAAATACCCTTTATCATCTAACTGAGCACTAATAACATAATACGAATATAACCTTTCCTATAAACTATAACTACTTGCAAAGATACATTATCCAACTATTATGCTTTCACACACACAACCTCTATCAATTCTTCACGACACAATGTCTAGTTTTCGCCTAAGTAAGTAGTTGCGATAAACGAGATCTGAACAAATTTTAAATACGTTATATCGTAATGATGATTATATCTTCTGTATATCTGATCAAAACTCATAAGATTTCATCAAACTACAGTATTACAACACCCCTCACCTTACAATGTAACCTAAGATTTCGTCATCTAAACCGGCTAGCACCTAAATATTATACTGTCTAAGTGCCTACTCATAGCTATTTCTATCTCAAAACAAAATATAATTCTACTAGCCACTTCCGTACTCAGTCCAATCACATTATCAGTAACTAATCCTTCAAAGAATCTATAAACTGCACAACAATAGAACACTTTGGGTCCAGTTGCTTCACCATTCTTACAACAATCTCGTATATCAAGACAATTCTCCGCACATCACAAACCATATAAATAATCCGCTCTCTATACCACTCCCTACTTCAAATGCCGCACCTCTCCTACTCTATGCACATTCCACTCCAAAAATCTCACTTACCACATTCCTACTCAAATACTCTCATATCTCGGCTCATTACGATAATACAACCAACATGCAAATGTCCTTGTAAACTGGACTCATATAATTACGATCTAAATTGTAGAGCCTGCTTGGATGTCCCTTATATTAATTTCTTTCGGCCTCGCAAAGCAGAAGAAAATAGAAACTGCTTAAAGGTCGTCAAAACAAAATAAGTAACAAAATTAAGAAACAAAAGTAATGCTGCTGACAAGAGCAAGAGATAATGAGGAACTCTATATGTTTCATTAATCTGAAAGCAAGATTTGAACAATAAACAACAAAATCCTTCTTCGACAGTCCAAAATGCAGAAAAAATTCAGTACAAGGACATTGTTATTTTGAAAATAGTGAATAATTTGAATGTAAGTAATGGAAATTTGTGGAAAGATTTCTTAGAGGAGAAATTTATTAAAAAAATTTCGTCCTAATTCGACTCGATCGAGGAGAGTAACTGTAAAATCGATCCGTCTTTCTGTATTTAAGCGTAATTAATTTGCGTCAAAAAATAATAATCAAGTTTAAATTGCTTGTAAAAAATAGTATTAAATAATTCCAATTGACTCATCATGCTAGATAGCATATTTATTTTAATCATTTTCATTAACATTAACAATTATTTCTTTAACACAATTTACTTTAGAAGAATAAAAACCATTTAATATAGAATTTTATTAAGCCTAATTACTAATTCCCTTCCATCTCTAATTCTACATTGTTTACTCTAATGTCTTCTGGAAGAGTCTTCTCCTTTTATTCAAAACCATAAATTAAATCACGCTTATCCAATCCAAAATTCAACCAATAACTACTTATAAATTACTAGTTTTATTTACGTCTTTCTGTTTGATGCGAAAATTTACTTCAATCATATAAAAGAGGTAAGATATTTTTTTTCACTTTTCTGATTTAGGTTTCACCAGTATTTATTTTGATTTCAGATTAATAAAGTACTCGGGAGGAGGATCGAGACAAATAAATGAGAAGAGAGTGAATATTACATTTCTTTTTTTTATTTTCATAACCTTTTCTTATGAGGACGTTTCAAATAGATTCTTTTTCCCTATTTCCTCTTTCTGAGTAAGTTGGTTTCTCCTTCAATTTAAATGTGTTCAATATTCTATAAGCCATGAATGAGGTACACACGTCTCACTGTGGTCAATCACAACGATACTTTTATTATATGATAATATATAATATATATATAATATATATATATATATAGAGTATATATTATATATATATATAATATAATATATATATTATATAATATTTTGTATAGTTAATAATAATATATTAATAAATATTAATAGAATTATGTGGTATTACATATATATAAATAGTATATATACTTCTAACTATATATTCATATAATATTCCCTTGATCGAACACTGACTCGTTAAACTAGTAAGGGAAATGGAAAAAATAAGCATCCAAAGGAAACTAGAAATGATCCATACACTCTCCGGATTCTTTCTCAGAACTTGTGTGAGCGAGCGGCTGTATCAACCAAAAAAAGAAAGGTTTTTGTTTAGCGTCCGTACTATCATAGTTAAACTGATCAAAAGTTATATCACTTTTTCTTGTAAAGCTTGAGCAAATGTTCAACACATTCTTTTTGGCATCCTTTAAAAATAAAAAAAGTCTTGGAAACCTCTCATTCCAAGTAAGTCATGAAAAAATTAAATATTGTAACGACCTACATCTGTTGATTATGATTGTAAGAGTCAATTTCATAGAATGAGCCTGAAACATTTAAAAAAGTTATAAAAATGATAAATCTGAGTTGAATAAATGAATGTTACCCTTGACTTCGCGTAGATGCAAGAGGTAAATGTGAGTGATGCAGTGAGAGTAGGAAAACTTTACTTAAAATAACACTTGGTGAAAACCATTTACGAGCATTTCTAGAATCGACTTTAAAAAAAAAATATTATGCTAAATAAAAAAAGGTAAAACGTGCCGAAAACTAATATTTCAAAGATACATGAAGTAATATAGATGAACATATTTGAGAAAATATTCTGATCTAATGAAAATATTAGATTTTATGTTAATATTAGAGATTATATTTTTATAAATAGTACACCCCCTCCTTGATTAGGGATCGGTTATCGAGGTCAGGTATCGGCAAAATTGTACGGTGTAAAAAAAAATGTGATTTCGGATATCGGTGCAACAATAATTTTTTTTTTTATAAAATCTTTATCAAAAATCTCACAATAAATATCCGCGCCAAGAGGATCAGACAATAATATGACCCTGCTCTACTAAAATATATATTATAGTCATGAGCTAAAAGATAGTTTTAAATTAACCTCCCGTAATATTAAACTTAACCTAGAGAGTATTACTCAGAGTACCATACAAGTATACGGGGTCACAACACTCACTTTAGATATAAGTAATAAAACTTTTCAGTGCCAGTTCATCATCGTTGGAGATAACTGTGATTTCGAAGGTAATATAATACTTGGCTGTAATTTATTATCACAAATTCCACTAATATTTGATTTTCAAGGAAAGAAAATACCGAGATCAATGAGCAGAGTGGAGATTACCACACTGATAAGGAGAACGCGCATAAAAATATAAATTGTCACTACACTGATAATTCTTGGAATACAAGCTCGCATACTCACTTGAATAATATTGAGCATAGCAGTGAGGACATAGGTGAAGATTCAGATAGCATACAACAATCTGTACACAGTTCAGATTAGGATTATTTTGGAAATGAGGCCAGGAGGCCCAACCAATTTTATCGGAAGAATTATTATAAAGCCAAGAGACCTAACCTATCGGGTCTAACAAGATATTTCAATCAGGACGAAGACTCTGATAAATTCAAAGAGTACCATTGGAAGTGTACTGATAGAAGCGTACGGCACCACACCACACAATCCAAAAGCCATCAAAACCCACCAAACTCACTTGGAAATTCGACATTGTGGAAAGTTATGAAGGAGTGCACGCCTAAGTATCCAGAACGCACCAGATCGAAGGAAAAGAGAGCAAGGCATGGTAGAATGGCTAGAAGACAGAAAAGTGATACAAGCCAACCTGCAGAACACCAGATCATCAAATCAACTCATGTTGCAAGCACCTTGCACCCGCTGAAAGGCAAATATAGCGGTAAAATGCCACCAGAAGTCACATACTCAATGTGCACGTCATCAGCAGAAAAGACGGAAAATGCTATAACATCAGATAGAGGTGAATCAAAGTGGAGTAAAACTAGCTCAAAGTCAGATGTGAAAATGGCATTGATCACCCAACAACCATCAGACTCAACAGCAAGTTTGAAAAACTTAGAAAACCACCACAAGACACATCAAGGGATTGGAAGTAGTCAACATCAAAGCCAAGAAAGATGTGCACTTGATCGTACAAAGCGGAATATCTGCAAAAAGGAGAGAGATGATAGGATCCAAGAGTCTGCGAATGAGCATAAGTCAGTACCCTCAATTGGACAGAGCGTAAAGACCTCAGAAGAAATGACTTCAATTTTAAACTCTCAATCCAGCTCAAATATGAAGCAAAGTATATTGAAAATAGACCAGAAAAGAATAAAAGAAAAGATGTTAATAATAAATAGTAATGATAAAATTTTATATACAGATAAATACACACCAGAAATTAGAGGTGAAACTTACCTATATGAAGATATGGATAAAATGTGTGTAGTAAAACTTAGGAACAATAGGAAAATTATACCTAATTATAGATATATCTTAGAAGCTAAAGTAGAAAATGAAAAGGCTCAGCAAATGCCTGATAACTGAATAATAATTACTGAACCAATAGATGCCTTTAGAGGCAGTGCAGCAATCTTTATTCGGAGTACACTGTCAACAGTAAAGAAAGGCAACATAATTATAGTACTAATTAATTTAGGAAGCCGCCCAATAGAAATTACAAAGGGTGAAGCAATTACTATTCCTTATCCAGTCTTGAGATGAGAAGATATAGATGTAGAAAAGATCAACGCCACTAGAAACACTATGATGAAGCAAATACATTCGCAAAATATGCAAGAGTCTAGAAAAGACTACAAAAAATGGAAGATACCTACGATCACCAAAGGACTATCAGAGAAGGAGCTATACATGACATACAAAGAGATACTGACAAGAGATGAAGACAAACATCGAGTGCTACAACGACCAGAAGAACTCGAAAACATCATTGAGTTTCTCAGGAACAACCGAGATGTTGTAGGTCTTTCGGATGATCCAATAGGACAGTTCCCCAATTACGAATTTAAATTAGAAGTAGAAGAGAACTGCCCTAAGGTCTTGTACACTGCGCAGTATCAACAACCTAGATGTTACGTCAAAGATATCAATACTTGGACGGAAGATCAATTAAGAAATGATTTAATCGAACCATCAGTGTCACCTAATTTAAGACCGTTACTAGTAATACCTAAGAAAAATGGAGGTAAACCAAGGATCTGTGTCGACTACAGAAAGATCAATAAACATACCATAAACGATTGATTTCCAATACCATTCATACAAGACACAGTGAACTCACTAGGAAAGTCCTCTGTCTATACCATGGTTGACGTGATGCAAGGGTTTTTTTCCGATAGGTTTACATAAATATACCAAGCTTATACAAGCTTGGTTACGAGTCAAGAAGTTTCAATCTAAAGTTCAATGTGTTCGGATGGACAATCTTAGGGGTGTGCTAGTGTATGAGAATTGATAAAATGAGATTATGAATACGTATTAAGAGAGTTATGCGTGTAAGAGGGTAATGAGAGAATAAATTAATATGGTTTTTGAGATGTTTGTATATGGATGGAAGTATATGTAGTATATATATCGGTTTGTAGTAGCGGCTTGTATATAGTGGTGTGTATAGTTGTATGCGTAAACTCAAACGGCTGTAGAGACCGTGTAAAGATAAAATGATTGAGTCATGAGTATAAACTGAATGTTTGAGAGTAGAAATGAGTTTGTAGCGAGAAGGTGGAGTGGTATAGTGAGGGGCGGGGGATTGTGAGGGGTTAGGTTTTTGGATACCCACCTGGCAAGGGAATGATACACCTTATACATTGGACGATTCTACTACATATAGTGTAAAGGGTATTCCATCGCGTATATGTCCCATGAACCTAGGGTGTATTATTTCTTAGTGAAATGCGACGAGTACACTAATGTAATGATATACAGCAATAGGAGGGGCGGTATAAGTGCTGAGCTTTCTTTTTCGACTTTTTTGTACATTTGATTCTACTGCTTATTCTATTTCCGATTGCAGTGAACCGGCACCTTACTTCCCAATTCTTAGGACAAAGATTAGAAGATATATATAGAAGATAAAATTTCATTTCCGCAAGCAACCAAAAATGCTAAGCAAATTGCTCACATTCAAGTTACTTAAGGATAGAAAATTGTACAACACAAAATGGTATAGCTAGTGGTTTTAAGTCTAATTATTACATAACCTTTATTCCCAGTTTTTTTTTTTTTCTAAACAAAATATTAGATAAAAACTAAGTGCCCACAAATATCATAATTGAAATTTCGCTGAAACGTTACATACCTATAGGGTTGAAAATACGAAATTTGTGATACTTTTCTTAAATGATGCAGCTTCATAGTTCAAGTGAAACATCCAAGCATTCCGATTATTACTCTAAATTTTACTTTCATAATCCTACTAAATGTATTTAATCTGTTCATAAAAATTTATATTTATATATTATAATTTATTATAGTATGTTATAACCTCATAGGTAAGGAGATTTAAAGAAAAAAATTTCATCCAAACTTTATTCATATTATAGAAGTTTTAAAAATTAACCCTTGATCTTCTTCTTGGGTCTGATGTTTGAGGTGCGGCCGCATTTCTTCTTTCTGCAGTTGGTAGCTCTGAAATAAAATTTTTAAAAGCTATGAAACCTTTTTCTAAATTAAAGAAAACTTTTAGCCTCGTCTTTCCAATGAAAGTTATAAATCCCTAATAAACATGAAAAGAAAGTAGCAAATTTGTTTAGAAAAATTACCTTGGATGAAGTCTTGCATAGCATTTTCGGCAAATCATTTTATTGCAGTTGTATTTTTCAGCCAAAAGTTTCAAGGATGGTTCAATAACACCACCTCTCAATCGGAGAACCAAATGAAGGGTAGACTCTAAAACCGTAAAAAAATTATGAAACTAAAAATTACTAATTTTGCTTTATCTTAATTATTTAAGAATGGGGCATGAGATTTACGCATCTAGAAATAATATAAGATTGGCAGAAGACCAAGTTGTTCAATTTTCAAAAAAAAAATTCACATTTAACAATAAAATGTTTTGGCAACAATTATCTCTATTATGATTTACAGAAATTTTAAAACCTTTACCAATATACTCCTTTGGTAGTTTAAATCAGGAAAGCAAAACGATTTAAGTAATTCAAATATCTATTGTATGAAAATTGTGCCATATACACAAGTATGAAATACATACATGTACACCTTTTGAAAAAAATGCCATTATATAAAAAAAAAAAACAAAAAAAAAACACATGATTATTAAAACGCCTAATAAATTTAACTATAAGGCTTAAGCACTTTTTTTTTAAAGAATTTTAAAATTCAAAACTGCTATAAATTTGTTTAAGCCACTTAGTACAAAACAGCAAAAAAAAATTCCAAAAAATATTTTACCCCGTTACTGCTTTAATCTTTTTTCACTGACAAGTTAAACTCAAAAGGTAATTAAAAACTAACCTTTCTGGATGTTGTAATCAGACAGAGTTCTTCCATCTTCCAACTGCTTTCCAGCAAATATCAATCTCTGTTGATCAGGAGGAATTCCTGAAATAAAGTATATTATTACAGTATTTATTGAAAATGAAAAAACCAACATTAATTCACTAAAAAATAGATGAATAGGTGATGAGGTACAATAAAGTTGGAAGTAAAGATTTCTTGTTAAGAGAGGCTTATACATAAAATAAGTGGTAAGAAATAGGTAATAAAAATGAATGAAAGTCAAGAAAGTTTAAGGTCTATTTAAACAATAGTACACAAAATATAAAAAGACGTAACAAAACACTGAAAGTAGAATCTTGTAGCTAGCATTAACATAGGTGTTAAAAAGTTCATTTAGTGGGGAAAATTTATGGGATAACAGGGCCATATACATGATAGGGAAAAAGGTTGTTCAACCGGCGTTCAATTGGTAATTACGATTTTATTATTATATTATAATTATATTATTATAATATTATTATTTATATTAATTAATAATATTATTATTATTCATTAATTTATTATTATTATATATTATTATAATAATTATATATTATTATTTATAATGAGAGGAACAAATCGGCTTCCAAAGTAGAAGTAAGCAAGAAAACAAAAACGATTTAGAAAAAAAACTTAAAGAGGTAGAACAGGCTAACCCATATAATGGAGAACTTATATAACGCGACCTTTACCTCCATTTCGGCACGTCAAGGACTGAAATAATGAAAATATTATAATACCTTCGTTCACGTGAAATGTGCACATCCAAAAATTTTTAAAAAAAAATTCAGAAATGTAAAAACTATTTTTGAATTACCAACCATAACTACCAAACTATTTAACTTCAATTGTGGTTTAATATGAGTGTTATCAAAAAGGTATATTAATTTAATCTGGGTATATCTTGAGATTATTTATCAAGCTTAGTTTCTTTTTGCGTTTTCTTCAAATAGCCTCTCCAAAACTTTTATCATATTATCTCTTATATGCTAAATATTTCAGCTTTGTATTAATTAGCGGAAACATGCTTGTATTCTTTTAATTAATTGTTTTATAATATAATTACTAATAATTAATAATCATAACAAATATCAAGAAGAAAAGGGAGACACACACACATACATTTACTAAGATAATAGAAAGAACAACACCAGTAAAAATAATAATTCAATTTGTACAACCTTATAATAATAATAATTAATATAAAAGAATAATTACACCGTAATCAACATCATCTTCTTCACCAACTAAATAATAATAATAACCTAGATAATAATAATAAGTAATAAATAATAAAATATAATCAATATAAACACTTGATTTTTATAATAAGGCGACGTCCATTTTTAAAAACCCAACAGCTTTGCCGCCCTTTACGGGATTCTTATCTATTTATTATGTATTATTTCCAATTACTGTATAAAATAATGATTATATATATATATTATATTATTATGATATAATTATTATATTTATATCATATGGTCAAAGTAGACTAACGTACTACTTACGTACTAGCTTACGTGGAACTATACATACTACTACGTAATAATAATAATATGAATAAATATTATAAGAATAAATAAGAATGAACAAGTAATTATAATCAGAGTTTCTAAGTTAAATATATTTATAATAAATTAAATAATATAATTTAAAATAGAGCTTATAATAATAATAATACTATTGAAATTAAATGATAAATTATATTATTTTTTAATTATAAGTACTTTAATTAATTTCTCATAAGACATGTGGAAATTTTTATTATATCTACGGATTTACCCTTACTATTTATAAAAATACGGGATGATGCTATTGATTCTTGAGCTATTTTATTATATTATTTATTCTTATGTATTTATTATTATCATCTCCTCTAAGATGTATTATTATTATTATTATATTGGTATTATTTATTATTTATTTGTCCCTTATTTTATGGATCTCGAAAAGTTATTATGATTTCCGTATATTTGGTCACTTAAAATTTCCCGAGTTAGCCCAACTACTGATCCCTCGGTTCCAATCGGTTTAAAACGCCCTTTTTCGATAACCATTTTCACTTTCGTAGTACTAATTTTAACAGGCCATATTTTATTAAAAATAAATACGAATGAATGAATATTCTTAACAATACTTTTACTCAAATCGTCTCACAATAAACTATAGTTTTAATAATATACAGATAACCAATGAATATAATAAATAATTAATATATATATAATATAAATATTATATATAATAATATAATAATATTTTAAAATATAATAATAACTAAGATATATATAATATATATATATATAATGTTAATAGTGATATTAATGTCGAATTTATTATATAAATTAATAAATATCATTAACAATGAATATTATAGTGATAGAATCGTATGGAACATAAATAATTAATTATGTTATTATCTTTATACGCATATAATACTAAATATTATAACTGTATAATAATAATTTAATAATATATATATATAGATATTTAAATTTAATTAAAACTATAAATATATATAGTAAATATATATTATATTATATATATATATTATATATATAATTATATATTTAATATATAATTATAATATAATATGTATAATATAATATATATTAATATTATTATATAATTAATTAATATATAATATATATATAATTATATAATATATAATTAATTATATATATATTATATTAATATATTATTATTATATAATTAATAAATTAATATTAAATAATATTAATTAATATATATAATATATATATTAATATTCATGGAACGTAACCCTCTGGGTAGGCACAGTTAGGGCAGTGTAGATTGACCCTACTGAAAAAGAATATGTGATATATACTTTATTAATATTTTTTTAATTATTGTTGTAATAAAACAAATTTAAAACAAATATTAATAGAATTATAAATATTAATATTTATTACTTACAGAGTCATGTATTATATTCATATAATAATATTAAAAAATAAATTATCTAATATGCAAGTTATGTATAATAAATTGACAATATTATTTGATCCAAATAAAATAATAATTTTTTATATTAATACAATACGTCACGCTATTTAGGCTTCCTATTATTTATTTAGATAATCATTTAGGTATGTAAATATTTAGTAGTGATTACAAAATCCCTAGTGGCTTTTATCTCAATTATTTATTAATATATATATAATATACTTCTAATATGTTGATCCTAATAAAATAGCATTTCAGGTGGAAATTTACTGCGTTTTTGGTAACTCTCGCTATATATACGTTCTACAATCTATTTTGGCCCGAAGGATGTTTGGCCATAGTAAGAATTGTGCCGTACGGGTACCGTCAGGCGATTTGTTCTCTCTCTCTCTGCTCTCTCTCTCTTCTCCTCCTCTCTCTCCTCCCTGCGATCCCTGTTATGAATATAATTACTTTCTAAAGGTATTAAGTAATAGTGAAGATATAATAGATTTATTATTCTATGAACTATTTGATTTAAGTTATAAATACGTAAGTTATACTCATACTATAGATAAGAGTATATTATATATAAAATAAATGTATATATATGCTAATATAAATATATATAAATAAATAATAACAAACAATCAACAGAGTGTAAAGGTAAGCTAGTATAGCTTATTTCAATATGTATTCTACTTGCCGTTTACAATAATTATATGTATTATTTATAACATTAATTATAAGATTCTTTATTGCATTACTTGTGACATACTTATAACTGTAATTATAGACTTTCTTTACTATTAGCATATTCTTTATGGAGGATTTATATAATAGAAGGTGATGTAGTATCGTAATAGTAAGTATAATATTATTAATATATAATATATATTTATTGTAAAATTTTACATAATTACGACACTTCTAATATATATTCATTGTATATATAATGAATAATATATATATATATAAAGATAATAAATTAATATATATTAAAAATATTTAAGCCATTATCTTCATTCAAAAAATAAATGGTATAACAGGCAGTGACCCTGATTAGATGATTAGTAATTTATAGATATTAATATATATACATAATATAATATAGAATATTAATTAATATAATTTAATAAATTAATGATAATAGAGATATTATATAGAATATAAATTATATAGATATAAAATATATTAAAGAATAAATGTGTGTGTGTGTGAGTGTGTTTGTTGAGTGTGAGTTGGTGTAGTGTTGTGATGTAGTGGTTATGTGGTGTTATAGGGTGATTATAGTGTGTTTAGATGGACTGACACCTCTTCTTTTCATGGTGCAGATCACATAAGTCGTTTATTTTGATTGTTGTATTCTCGACAATCATACAGCGTTATTCGTCTGGCTGAATGAGAGTGCAGGTTAACGCTGTGCGGTTCAAGTCCTAATCCGTACTTACGTCATAAACAATTGGTCTGAAATTGTTTTAGATTTGAGTCTATACATCCGGTAGGAAAAGGACGAAAAGGAAAGGAGGGAAAGGACAATTTAAAACAATATGTTAAAAAGCCAAAAAACTCCCGTCGCATAGTTCTTGAGCAAATACTGAGTAAAGAAAACTGCTGGTAGAGCCTGCCGGAGTGAAATGAGGAGATAAAAAAGGTGGGCAAGAGGATCGGGGTGGCGCACGACGGCGGACGAGGCGTTGGTGGACATATTAGAGGAGATTCTCGGGCGCTGTTAATACCTAAACCAGCTGATAACTTCTGACGATCTTTGACACATAGTAGTGGTATTAGTTAAGATTACGTCCACACCTTAATCGGATTAGTGTATCTACTCAACTCGATGTCAAGGTAAATAATTTATTTACATACTAACCCGAAGGGAAACAACGGGTGGATATCGAAAATACTAAACTAATTAAGTCAGTTAAAAGGTGTGAGACCTTCATAATAATGAATTAACTCCTGAAAACAATATAGTTTATTCACATAATTCATTATATCTCCATGAAATTATAATAGCATAACGCCGGTACTCATCTAATAGATACGTCATAAGATTCCTAATAATAATAAAGGGTAATCGAAATAATATATCGAAAAAAAGTTACCCTGAATACGTCTAGGTAAAAAATCCCACAACTCAAATCTCCTCTTTACCTACCGCTCCCTCACTTCATTTCACCTATCTAACATCTTATCACTAATGATGTAATACTATCTTTAGAAAACATTACGATGTTAGGCATAAACTGAGTAAACCAAAAAATTAATATAATAAAACCATATTAAATCCATAAACCAACACAAAAAAAAGTCCCAATACCACAAAACATGAGCTATTCAAACAAAAAAAACACCCAATTAACAACATAGACATCGGTTCGACACCACGACCAAAGACAGACAGGGCAATTGAACGAGAAAAAACACTTATACAAACAATAATCGGGGTAAACAGGCCCTTAATTATGAATCTGAAGAAGCTCCACCAACACATAAAAAAGCATTACTTACGTTATAGTCATAATTACTAATACATTAATAATAATAATAAATTAATATGCTTTCGTACACTATATATATATATATATATATATATATATGATATATGGATTCACTTACTTATAGTAGCAAGAAAAAAGAAAGGAGGTAACACAGAATAATTAAAAAAATTCCTATCACATCTACTCACTATATAACCTTATTAATAAGAAATTAGGTTTATTCAAGTTATTTTATCTACTATACATCAAGTAGTATTAAAGTAGTATATATATACTCAGCTCTTATTCAATATATATACATAGTATATATATTAAAACTAAAATAATTAAATAAATAAATCTATGCCTTTTTCCACTATATTATTATAATATATACTCTTATTATTCAATATATTATATAATGTATTTATTATTATTTATATACAGGGCTAAGTAATATCTATACCTTAAACCAAATCATATAAATGAAGACCACTTCTTTTCCTAGTACATCTACAGCTATTGAGCTACCTGGTGAACATTATTATATATCAATAGCTTATTAACTACTACTATAATACTATATTAAGTTATTAAATTCATAATTATAATCAATATACATCTAATAGCCGTAGCGCTTGATTTGCATAAATTAACCCCCCGTAACAGTAGGGCAAATATCGAACTATGGACAATGCCCCCAATGGCCGGAGGAAATAAGGGCTAACAGTGGTGGTGAGCTCATGTCCGACCTCCCATGAACCAAGATGTGAGGAGGAAGAGAGAATGTCCATAGGAAGGGAACGAGAGAGAGGAGTGAAATGTTCGAAGAGATGCGGAGAGAAAGAAGAAGATACGCAGAACACGAAGAAGAGCGAGGAAGATGAGAGAGGATTTCCTCAAGCAAATATGGAGCAGAAGAGACACAAGTAATGCCTCAACAACAAGAGAATAAAAAAAACACAACAATCAACTCTGAAGGTCTACTACGTCAAAAATCGATCTTCCATATATTAATTCCCTAACCGATTAAACCATTCGCCGTCTATCTTCAACTGATACATACACATAACGCTTCCATTTTACTTACTATCTTAGAGGTCTCTTCTAACTAGGAAGCGTATATCACAACGCTGAGTCTTTATTAACACTATCTTCTCAGAAACCACATATTAAAAAACATACAAAAAATTATATCAATCAAGCAAGATCAAGGTGTGAGAGAAATTTACCATAACGAGTCGTTAAGAAAACCGCATACCGCGCTTCAGAATAGTAGCTACTTACACACCGACCTCTATTAAGACTTAATATGAGCCATCTAAAACAGTAATGATCTCGGCTCGACCACTCACCCAATCACTTCTCATAAAGCAACTATAAGTCATATTACCTAGCTCCTTGATCAAATAATTATGTCATATTGAACATATTGCAACAACTCCTGATAAGCTTTTGCAACCGGAAGGGATGTTAATTTATTAACGATCTTCTGAGCTTTATATTAAGACGGCGAAATAAGAATGCGAAGCCACTCTTCGCTCCCCACGATCACCCCAACATTAACTCGTCACACCACCAATATAACTCGATAGCCAACACCCAGAAAGGAACATTGGATGCATCTCATCTCCCTTCTGGTCGCACCTAAAGTAAATTAAATAACAACAAACCAGCAAGAAAGGCTACGAGTTGAAGTCTTTACGCTCTACGTGATCATCTAACTCCTCACGGAGCAGCATCATATGCCTCACCCTCTCGTCCAAAGAAAGGTCATCATGCCACTTCTCTTCACTTACCTTGTGACCTTTGAACCAAACAACTTTAACTTAAACGATATCTACTAACCACAAATGCCTTAAGACTAATAACGTGTCAATAACGCCGCGGCTTCAGCCCGGCAGCGGAGACAGAAGACCATAGCCAAACTACGCGAGTCAGCCAATACCGATAGTTTTAAGCCTCTAAGAATCTACTGTAATTGATGCAGCCAACATAACATCCCCTCTAGATACATTAGGCCATACAGTACACTCGTCTCAAACCCCACGTTAATCCACCAGAGCTAGGCACAATATTATTGAGAAACCTTCCTCTCCTTATCTTTTCACCCACATAGCGTGGAACACAAAAATAGATCACCCATCCGACCACATCCCGATAAAAATAATACAACATCTCATGTATCAAACAAATAACACACTCTACCTTTAACAGTAATGTACAATTATTTATACGATAGAAATAACTGTTCACAAATATTAATTATATTATGATATGTTATTTAACTATAATATAATTAAATAATAACGTAATACTGAAAATATTATAACTCCAAATAATAATATATAATATAATACCATCATCAAGTTCATTTTAGTTCCATTTTTAAGACTACTTCATATAAAAGATGAGGTGTGAGGAAGAGATGCAAGGACGACACGACAGCAGCACGGATGTATGAGGCGAGGGGGAGACTCTCCGAAAACAGACAGAGTGGTCAATTTTCTTCTATAGAGAGTCCTAAGAGAGCACGTGCCATTCACCAGAGAGAAAGACAATGGGAGGAAAAATTGAACGAAGAAAGAACGTAAAGCGGAATTGATGTTAGGGAGAGAGAGAGGAGGGACGGGAGGAAGGCTGGAGGTATGCATAAGTGGAAGAAAGTGTGAGACCTGCACGAATAGAAAGGAAGTAGGAGAGAGGGAGTTGGTATCCATGGAGCACGAGAAAGTGATAATAGTATATAGTGAATAGTTAAAAGTTTATCTATTTAATCTATTCTATTAATTCATATAATAATCTATATTTCTATTGATAAATTACTTACATCTTTATTAATTACTTAATATTAAATATATATATATATATAGTACTTATATTATACTTATTAATTTTGGAAAACATATTTATGGAATAAATATATTGTATTATATATATTTATTCCCTAATATATTTGGATTCTTATATACTTCGAGTCTCCTATTTATATATTATATTGCCTATCTTCACCCAGCATAATTCCCTCATCAGAATGTTTTAATAGGAAATCCAAGGGCTTGAGTTTTGGACCTTATTTAAAATTAGACTTGAATGTTAAATAATAATTATTCCAAAAATTAACATTATATCCTTTTTCATATCATATGTTTATGAATACTACGCAATCCACAAAAACATAAAGGTTGATTCAGGGTCAGACCTACTGTTTCCGTAAATAACTTGTCTATGAATTATTTAACGTTACTTATCATTAATTAGTTCATATAGTCACATTTATATATAATAATAATATTAAATATTAATATATATTATATTAATTATAATATATTATAATAATATATTAATAATATATATAAAATAATATATTAAATATTAATTAAGGATATATGCACCCCCATAATCAGTCACTTACGAGGATAGATATATTATATATATAATAAGATGATAACCTTTATATGAAGGATAATAAAAAAAAAGAAAAAAAAATAGGACAAAAAAAAAAAGATGAAATAGATAAAATAAAATAATATAGTAATAAATAATATATAACTATATATATATCATATATATAATATATATCATATATATTTATATATATATCATAATTATTTTATATAAATATATATATATAATATATATTATAGAGTATATAATATTGTCTCATAGAACAATAAGTATATACTTAGTTATATATATATATATAGTATAATATATATATATAATATAAATATATAATTATGATTTGCTGTGAAGTTCTAGGGGGAACCAAGGCAGTGATATAAATATATATATATATTATATAAGTATATCATAGTATATATATATATATATATATATATAATATAATATAATAATACTATATATATATATATATATGATAATATATATATATATATATATATATATAAATATATATATATTAAAATTATATATATATATATAATATTATATATATAATATATATATATATACTATAGATATTATATACATATGATATATATATAATATATACTTGTAAATATATATAGTATATGAGTGATATATCCGCCGCAAACAGATTGCTTGTTGGCAGTTAAAGCTAATTTCATTTATATTTTGAAAAATAATGAAAATCATTTTGCATTTACCAGTTCAGATATATGTTCTAATTTGGAAGTACAAAATTAAAGTTAAAATTTTAAAATATAAATTTTTTTAAAATTTTTCGTCGAAAAAAATGCTCGAATCGTAAAGACGAAGTTTTTGATGATTTTTATGATTGTACATATCTCTGTATCATAAAAGGGCTATAATAATCACACACCTCAACCACCATGGTTACAACTATCACGACAACATCACATGCACACACACCACCATACACTTACACACGACAGCACACCACTCAAAGACAAGACAACTTAACACACAACAACACACACACACAACACACACACACACACACACAACGAGAGACACACAGCACACACACACACACACACACACACATATATATACTTATGAGTAATATTATATTAGAAAATCATAATATATGTGATATATATATATAATATATATATTATATATCATTATTATTATGTATACTTCATATTTAGTAATATATATTTAATATATTAGTATAGATATATATATACTAATAGTTATATATAAATATATTATATATATATATAGTATGGATATAGAATATTGTATATTATCATATATATATATATAGAAGATATGAATATATAGTTACAGTGTTATGGATCAGTATCTATTGCATAACATGCATCGGCGTACCGTATCTCATCATCATCACTTTGTTACTTCTGGCTTATCTCGCGTTATTCCTTGGGACTCAATCTCTCCTCTCAAATGCGTACTCGACTACTCTAGTCAGTTCGGTATCGCTTTATTGCTTTTCTTTCGCTGTTAAATTAATAGAGATTCTCGTCATACTTCGATACCTTTTCCAAAAATAATTACATACACACTTTATACTATCATATATCTACATATATATTACTATATATATTATATATACTATATACTATATATATAATATCTATATATTTATATTATCATATATATATATATATATATATCTCTCTCTCTACCCTAATATCTATATACCTATATGACGAAAAATCATCTCTATTATTACTATCATCTCTATTATATATATCTTCATATATTATCTATACTATCTATATGACTCATTGTATCTCGATTTCAATGCAAGAGTGGGGGAGGAGAATGAGACGAGGTGGAGAGATAGTGGTATGGTGGGACAGTATGGAGAGAAGATAAATATTGCAGGAGAGATTTGATAGATATTCTTTTAAGGAAGGCGAATGAAGTATTCATTGAATGATTTTTTTTATACCACAACAGATGGACCTCAACTCGGTTCACAAAAATATAGATGGAAACAATAATCACAAGATGAATTCGATCAGAGATCTATTAATTATAGACATATAAATATCGCCTGATAGTATAGGCTAACATAAGAAAGTGGTAATAAGTGATACCTGGATATAATATATAGCCAATATAATATTCGGAAATCTAATTGATTATTAGTGATGTAACACGGATCATTGAATGAGTGAAGACAAACAAGTTGCAGAATAAAGAAAAAGAGAAATGTTGATTAAAGTGGAGTTCAACTGAATGGAAGTAGTGACAAGAAGAGGGATATATATGAAAATAATAAGTCAGAATTCTAGAATACAATTAGAAGGTATAAGTCGGGTGAGAAGATAGGGTGGAGTAGATACAATGGAAGAGTAAAATGGAGCAGAAGACTGATGAATAACTGTATATAATAGAGTAAATGTGGAAGACGGACCAGGATACGAGTGAATATAATCCACTAAGATGCGGATGGAACGAAGAAGTGAAGAGAGTCAAAGGAAGCAGATAAACGAGGGACAAATCAGTAAGATGAGAAGTACCATCGTGATGTTGAAAAATAGAGGACTACACAGACGGACCCTAGTATATTGGACGGTTTAAAGCAATGAACAACAGAGAGAAGTGGAAAAAGGACAGGAGTAAAAAGAAATAATCACGACAATGCAATAAGAGAATGTTCGGAACGAAGATTATCGGAGACAGATCCCGTGGAGGGTTCCAAAAAGAAGCAGGATTTTTAGACTGAGCAAAAAGTCGCTACTGTAAGAAGGGTGATCCAAAAGACGGAGTAAAGATGCGAAGTACTCCAGGATTAAGCAAGGTGAAGTTTTTTAAGGGAAAGCCATCAAACAGACAACAAGTGGAGATAAACGGATAGATTATACTCCTGCAGAGAACTGTTAAATGTGAGATAAAGCAGGTGGGAATGGAGTGAGAAGAGATAGTTGAGGGGGAGGATTGAAGAGGGGGAGGAAGATCAACTGTTGGGAGGAGTCGGAGGTGACTTCGAAACATATGAGATTTCGGAAGATGGGATACCCATGAAAGAACTAACAAAAGAGGGAGTAGAGAGATAAAATGGAAGAATCTAAAATTGTTCAATAGGGTTTGTGTTAACAAGTACCGGATGGTGGGGAAAGTCAATCATAGTTCCAAAATTGTAAGGGTGAAGAAATAACAAAAGATATTACAGGTGTTTGATGGTGTAACTATATACTACAGGAAGGTAACTTCTTGGCTGAGGAAGCACTTAGGAGCATAATTACGAGAATACTAGAGGAAAACCCACTGAGAAGGGTAGTAGAGGCCATGGATGGGGGTCAAGAGCCCAGCACAGGATATTGAAAGATCAGAAACTGGACGACCGACCGTTCGCCTTGAGAATTACTTTAAAAGTGACTATGGGAGAAAGAATAGAATAAGACGAGGGACATATAGTTATTTGACTTTCCATGTAGTCTATGAGATAGCTTGATTCTCGCGGACCTTAGGAGTCAAAATAGGGGACCCTACGGAGAGAAGATTAGCGAGGATAGAAGGTTGTGAGGATGGAGCACTAGTGAGCAAGTCTGGTATATTATGACTAAGTAAAGAGAATGAATCGTCTATAGCAGAAATATGTAGTAATAAGGAATTGTGTTTGTCGCTGTGAGATGTGACTTGGTAGTCTATAACAGGGTTAGCGACAGACATGAGTTATAGTAGTCAGCCATACTCTTTATGTTTCTTGATGGCTATAATAACAAGGATATATAGTGAGGAATTAAATGGGGAAGGGGATATGATGGGTAGGGATTGAAATAAGTGATGTTGAGTAGAGAACTATAGTCCTAAGGACCGCTAAATTAAGGTACTCGCATACCCCCTGGCATGCGACAGTAATGAGTGTCTTGGCATAAGTCTTAGTTGATGCTAAGATAAGATAGGCACTCCAAATCAGACTTATGAGAAGACGTGTATATTGCGTAACTGATGTTAATGTTGCTAATACTCGCGTGATGCACAGACACTGCAGGGTATCTCGAGCCTATCTAGAGCTATAAGACGATCATGAAAGAGACTGAGATCTCTCGTGGTGTTTAGTGTGAATGAAGGAGATAATTGCATTGGGGAAGGGAGGAGAGCGTTGAGTAGCAGAGATGTGGAAGGTTGTATCCAACTTGCCGTATTAATATTGGATGTGTTAGTGGCAGAAATGCAGACTTACATATTGAGTCGCATGTAATCCAGTATTAGGAACTTGCACGGAGGAGATGAGATCATGAGATAGTACAAGGAGACATATAGCACAGAATAGTAATGAGACCTCAGTACATGAGGGTGGAAGCAGTAGTAAGAGCATACATGTTGTTTATCTTCTTCTCATACTGATACAGAAGAGCATAAATGAGTTCGAGGAAGAGTGATCGGCTCTCTCTCTCTCATCTCTCTTCTCTCTGCGTCGGTACTC
>JABUQX010074520.1:30000-35000 GCA_015478945.1 Trachelipus rathkii | reverse complement strand
TTAAAGAGTTAGCTAAAGATACATATACATATATACATATATATATATATATATATATATATATATATATATATATATATATATATATATATATATAGTATATATATATATATATATATATATATATATATATATACTTCAATAAAAGGGAATAAAATAATGGAACATTAATAATAATTTGAAAATAAAAAAAAGATAATTTTATTCATATAAAAAATTCTTAATTTTGATCTCTTAACAGCAAAATGATTGATAACTTCCTTCGTTTATATTGTGAAGCTATGATGAACACTCATTAAAGCCAGTTCTGCTAGATTTTCTTCTCATGTAGAATTGAAAAAGCTTGCTTTGAACCTTTTCAGAGTAGTGAAATATTGTTTTGGATTTCACATTTTGAGTGAGGTAAATGCTAAAATCCTTAACAATCTAAATATGACTGCACATATCAAATTTATTTCCAAAATTAGCAAAATTTTGGATAGATGTCGATGGAATAAGTAACTTTATAAAGATTAGTAAGTATGGATCTTTGATTCGCGAACTTGCTCTCTAACTGGTTTGAAAAATCATCAAGAATATAAATTGTAATTGCCCTATATCTTTTCATTTTAAATTGATTCTCACAAGAGGCATTATAATTTCTTCATTATCAGAAAGCAGAAGTTCTGTTGCAACTTCCAAAATGTTTGAAAATGTTTCGTTGATGTTTGCTTGAAAACCCTTCTAAACAAACATCACATTTCCAATATGATTAAGAGCAGTTGCTGTCACTAATTATGGAGAATGCAATGTAATACATAATGAAAGAGTGTTTGAGAATAAAGTTAAAGACATAAATAAATAAACTTATAGCAAATTTGCTTTTGCTTAAAGACTTGAAAAGATCTAAGTTTTTTTATAAAAGGTTAATATCTTGATCCATTGAAGCTCCTCTTAAGCTTCAACAATGCTTTAAAAATTTCATTAGGTCGTAACAATCCATCAAAATTTTCCACCTACCTTGTGTCGCCCATTCGTGAGAGTTTTATTCATTTTATCCTGTCGGCCTTGGCAATCTAAAATAGCATATAGTTGCATTCGATGTGCCATAAAGTTTTTAATGAGTTGTACTTCACATGAATGTGAACAGTGATGAACATCTAACGCCGCTGGATATTTTCGACAGCTTAAACACCTCTAAAACATTTCTTCATTGCTTTTACACCATCATATCGTTGTCCAATCAGAAAGTCACTATTTATATCAAAGTTCGTAGTATTACCTCAGATAGAGATAAGGAAACAAAGAACCAGTTAGAGGCAACATGGACCTATCGAGACTGTCCCAGTCAACTAAATATTTATCAAATACATGCCCATGCGACAAACACAACCTACACCACACCCTAAGGCCTGTCAATTTCCTAAACAAAGGTCAATATAATATATACGCCAACTACTACCAAAAGTAAAATCTTTAGCTAAGGTTCATGCTAACCACAATACAAGCTTTAATAAGTTTATTGTGATACTGGTAGCTACAACATGCGGTTTACTTTAATAACTAACTAAAAACCCGCCACTTTGGCTACGTCAGAATATACTATATGATGCACAAACAATCCATATACCTATCCAATCCTTTCTTTAATGTTGCAAGTGAGTCACACTCAACAAACTCCTGCGGGAAACCATTCAAAAAATTTTAAACACTATTACAGAATGAATCAAGGTTACACGTCTTCCTACATTTCTTATTGTGTCCCCTAGAAAAACTGTCCGTGGTAAATATTTTATAGACTTGTATCATGTTCCCTATGACTGGGAGAATTTGAAGGGGGACATAATGGCATATGCGGACGATCTGGCATGTTGGAGCGAGAGAGAGGAGGCGATTCGAGAGGTGGTGGAGTTGTTTACGGAGGAGTTGGAGGAAGCAGGGATGAAGATGAACATACAGAAGACAGAGATATTAACAGTAACCGGAGGAAATGAGGAGGGGATGAGAATGATGGTGAGAGAGGAGGAGGTGAAGGCGGTAAATACCTGCAATTATCTCGGAGGGTGTTTTAACAGAAGGGAAGGAAGTGGAGAAGAGATTACGCGAAGAATGGAAAAGTGTGGATTAGTTATGAAAGCGGTATACCCCATGATGAAAGATAGAAACATCGGAATAGAGGTTAAAAAGTGATTTTTAACAGCATACTGACTCCCACACTGCTGTACGGAGCGGAAACATGGACAACAACGAGAAGAGAGGAGAGTAGAATACAAGCGGCGGAGATGAGGATATTAAGAACTATGATTGGAAAGAGTAAGAGAGACAGAATAAGAAATGAAGTTATTAGAGAAGATATAGGTGTGAAGAAGATGACACTGAAGATGGATGTGGGGAGATTGAGATGGTGGGGACATCTGGAGAGGATGGAGCAGGAGAGAATGCCGAAAAGAAGATGGGAATGGACACCAGAGGGCAGAAGACCAAGGGAAAGACCGAAGAAGAGATGGGCGGAATCGGTGGAGGACTCTCTGGAAAGATGTCAGCTACCAAATATGAGAGCGCTGAAGAGAAGAGGAATAGTGCAGGAGAGGGACGTCTGGAGAAAGATGCTTGCGCGGCTGACAGGATGAAGAATCCTTCCTGGGAGAGGAAAGAAAGAAAGAAAATATATATTAATATATATATATATATATATATATATATATATATATATATATGGAACTATATATATATATATATATATATATATATATATATATATATATATATATATATATATATATATATATATATATATATATATATATATATATATATATATTTTTATTTATATATATATATATATATATATATATATATAGAGATAATTAAAAAATAGACTTATATATATATATATATATATATATATATATATATATATATATATATATATATATATATATATCTGTAGCACACCCAACAGCATATATATATATTTATATATTTATATAGTATATATATATATATATATATATATATATATATATATATATATATATATATATATATATATATATATATATATATATATATATATATGGCTATTTATAAGCGGTTGACTCCAGGAGCGAAAATCAATAATTAATGTATCGTTATTTTAATAATTTTAGGGTAAATACATTAAATTTTTGTGTAACCTAACCTAATCTAACCTAACCTAACCTAACCTAACCTAACCTTAACCTAACCTAACCTAACCAAACTTAACCTAAATTAACCTAACCTAATATTAACGGAGTCAACCACTTATAAATGTCCATATATATATATATATATATATATATATATATATAAAATATATAGAGAGTCGTATATATATATATATATATATATATATATATATATATATATATATATATATATATATATATATATATATTTATATATATGGAACAACAGCCACTTCAACTAAGAAATCTTCACCAACTACAAATATGTTTCCTCATTTCTATTAATAAAACATATACTCTTAATTTGCTTTGATTAACTATTATTTTTATTATTATTAAAAATTATAATTAAGAGACTTAAGCCATCAAAAAATTTTGATAACTTAAATAATTTAGGGAAGGGGTCTACGGATTATATATATATATATATATATATATATATATATATATATATATATATATATATATATATATATATATATATATATATATATATATATATATATATATATATATATATATATATATATATATATATATATATAAACTACTACATTACTTAGTTACATGAACTTACATCTAATATCATCTACTCATTGAATGATTAGTTCTTAAAAATAGAATAGCATCTGCCAGGTCCTCCTTCATTTTTCCTCTTAGGTCTGATTTTATAATGCGAAGAGCAGAAAAAGCAGTTCCACGCTAACTTGCGTTGGAGGTAGAGCAGTAACAGCAATTTCAGCTTCTTGTACAATGTCTTGATACTCTTCGAAGTTACATAAAATTTTCAACTTCTTTCAGTGCAGCAAAGAAATTTTATTTAAAGTTATGGAATATTGTGTACAAGGATTAGGAAGGACCTTGACCTTTTTCTTGAACCAATCGACGCTTTCGACTAAGCTCTTCAATATCTAGAAGCTTTTCATACTAATCTTCTGAACTTTCTGAAGAATGACTTGAGAAGGTAGTAACGGAGATAGTTGTAGTTTCATCACTTACAATATGTTTAGATGTATCCTTTTCTTCTTGAACTTTCTGCAACCCTTTAATACAAATGACCACATTGCAAAGTGCAGATTTAGCTTTTTGTTGTTGTTCTTCAGTTAAGCTTACCCTGTAGATTGGATCAATATAAACAACAGCTAGTATAATATCATTGTCAATGAGAAATTTCTCTTCGAACCATGGAGTCTTTTATTCCTTCAGTATCTTAAATATAGATGGTATAAGGTTGAAGGTTGAATTTATTAGAATATAATCCAAATTGAAACATAAGGTGCTGGTTAAAAATCTTCGAAGTTTGCAATTGCATTTTGTGATGTGGAAGTCGAAAGTCAATAAACTTGCATGAAGTGATTGAAGTCATTCACAGAGTCACAATTTATAACTTTGTCAGTTTAAAATTTTCCGACTCCAACTCTATCTTGAAAGTTACCGACTCCGACTCCGACTCCGACCTCTTGAAAATTACCTGACTCCGACTCCGACTCTGACTCCACCCTCTTCAAAATTACCGACCCGACTCCGACTCCGACTCCACCCTCTTCAAAACTACCGACTCCCCGACTCCGCGACTCCGACTCCGACTCCGACTCCGCAACCCTGCTTTGAACAATAATAATCCCTTTTATTATTAATATGTCCTTTACTCTATCAATCCATCTCTATTTGCGTATGCCCCTTCTCTAATAGACTATCAGTTTGGGCATAAAAAACATCTCACAAAATCTATTATCATTTTCATGTCTATACCATTTTACTACCATTTGATTTGCTTTTTCCATCAGATACTTTTCCTTTCGAAACTTATCT
>JABUQX010074520.1:17500-20000 GCA_015478945.1 Trachelipus rathkii | reverse complement strand
TAGAGCAACGCTCAACAGTTTATCTTATTTAATTTAAACTATATCAAAATTTGTTATCACTCGAAAAATTACATTAAATTTAAAACTACTTTGTAAAGTTTGTTTTTAAAACCACTTCAATTCTACTTCAAATTTCGTATCAGATTTTCCACAGAAAAGGCAACCTCATATACAAAATATTCTTAGGAGCTGTTAATTTAGCCTGATATTTGCTTTAAATTTTGCTGAAAGGAATTTTCGAAAAGTTGAGTCATTATAAGTTCTGGGAAGCCCATCTTCAGAAATTAATTTTGTTCAGGAACATTCAAAGTTCTTTTGCTAAAAATGACATAACGATGACGAAATTTTGAATCCCCTGTCAAAAAAGTTTTAATTAAGTTGATTTTAAAATATGAGGAATGAAAGAGTAAAATTTTGTCGTCAATCCAGTAAAAGGTGATTTGATTGGATTTGGAAGTTGTGTAACAAAGCAGGTTACCCCATGGAGGAGGGTATAGTTCCGAGGATTGGAGGAGAGCCAATAATAGTACCCTTATATAAGGATAGGTGGGATAAGGTAAAACTGTAGGTATTATAGGGGAATTAGTTTATGAGCTATTGATTAGGGCAGAATATACTTGGTCATTTTAGTTTCGAAGATTTGCGTAGCTGTAACTGAAAGGACTCCGACTGTGAAGAACCATAAGGTGCGTTTATAAGTGGTAAAGGAATGATATGTGAATCAAATCTTCTACATGGAATAAATGATTAAGAAAATTAAGGGAGGAAGAAGAATAAAATTGTATTTAGTATTTATATGGATTATGCAAACAGGTTTACGATGGCATTAACGGGAAGATCTTTATTGGCAGGTAGTTAGTCAATATGATTTTGGTGGTAAAGCTTCTGAAGGAATTCAAAAGTATGTATGACGGTAGGAAGCGTTGTGAAAGGAATAAATAAAGTCGAAAGTGATAGGTTTCAATATTTAATAGCAGAGTGATGCAGGGATGTGTTATGTCTCCTTGGTTATTCAATTTGCATGATGAATGGGGTTATGAAAGAATTAGAGGTGGGGAAAGGTGGCAGGGGATGGTGTTAGAATGATGGAGAAGGAAGCGAGAGGAAGTTTCCCTACCTATTATATGCGGAAGATTTGGTTCTGAGTAACTAATCTGAAGAGAGTTTGAGAGGATTGTTAGAGAGATTTGGGGTGTGTAAAAGGAGGGAGTTTGAAAGTAAACGTAAATAAGAGTAAGGTGATGGTTGTGAGTGAGGACAGTCCTTCGGTGTTGAAGTTATTTTAGATGGTGAACAGCTGGAAACATGTGTCTGAATTTAAATATTTAAGATAAATGTTGGATGAAAGGGAATGGATGACGCAGAGTGTAGTAAGGAAAGTTGTGAATGCCAGGAAGTTGGCTTGTGCAATTAAATCGTTGGTGGATGCTAAGGGGGACTAAGTTTGAGTGCGCTAGGGTCTTACATGAGGTATGTTGTTACCTTGTTAATTGTATAGTAGTGAGACTATGGTCTTGAATAAGAGGTATAGATCTAAAGTACAATGTGTTCAGATGGATAATCTTAGAGGTATGTTAGGTGCGAGAAGAATTGATAAAATTTGGAATGAACGTATTAGAAAGTTGTGTGGTGTGACGAAAGGGGTAAATGAGTGAGTAAATGAAAGTCCGTTGAGATGGTTTGATCATGTGGAAAGGATGGAAGATTTGTCGGTGGTTAAACGGATGTATTAGGGTGGAACGAAAACAGTGATATCTTTTTTTCCTAAACGTAATAGTGCGGAAAAGTTGCCTTTTAATATGTATGCTTTACTCTTAAAATTTGGGAGATGTACGACAATTATTACCGGTGCCCCAAAAGGTTTGATTTTAATGGTTTTTTGAAAATATGTAACAATTTTCTGATACCGTGACCGGAATTATAGTTGCCACTGGGGGTACTAATATTTCATGTAATAGTACGCAAAATGTACGTTTTAGTGCATACATGGAACCACAAAAATTTGGTCAACCTAGATAAACTTGTTCTGTTGCTACAACAATTTCCATTTATAATTCTTTAATATTTTCATAATGCACGAAACACTTTTAACTCCTCCACCATTGTTTCGCGCCTTTTTGATACGCATGCATAATTAATTGCCAGCTTGTTTCATTTCTCATTTGTCATCATTATGAGTCGAGCTTTAGTATCGGTAGCATTTGTTTTATTGTTTAATTATTTATTTGATTTATGTTAATCTTATAATACCATCGTTTGAATCTTTACGGCCTAAAATATGACGTCTACGCCGTCAACTTCATCAGTTTTAAAGACTAGAAAAACTGTGAGTTGTATTGTTTTTGTAGCCCCAAGACGGCTAAAAGACAGTGTTTACCTACTTATGAAGATATAATGAAGTTTTTTTGTGGGTTAAGACATACCTCTTGAAATTAAAACACTTTGTGAAATAGTGAGAGTTATTTCTTTAAAAGCTGAGCCAGTTATGGGAATAGAGCGT
>JABUQX010074520.1:0-7500 GCA_015478945.1 Trachelipus rathkii | reverse complement strand
TACATTTAAATTCTGTAAATGTACACTCAATCCTTTACTTTAACTTAGCTTAACCTTTTTGTGTGTGTCAGTTTTATTTTACAAATATATAAGAAATAAAAAAAACCCCAAAATGATCTCGAACATTTATCTTAATGTTTCGTTGTGTGCACACGTCCCAGTATTTTAACCGGGTTATATGGCATATATATATATGTTGGTTATATGTTATATATATATATTATATATATGTTATGTTATATAGTATATAGTAGTTATATATATATATATATATATATATATATATATATATATATATATATATATATATATATATATATATATACCGTATATATATATATATATATATATATATATGTAAGTATATATATGATATAATGAAGAAAATGGATATATATATATGATATATATAAACATATAAGTATTATAGCAGGTAAATTAAAGAAAGATATATATATAAAAATATTGAAAGATAATTTTTTATAAGAATTCATAATTTATATGAAAAAAATAAGAAATATCAATAGTATTATCCCTACAAAAAAGGTGGGCAAATTTGTACAAACTGTACTGTAACTAGTGAGGATATAGTCAACCACCTCACAAGACTGGAGTTCTTCCATAACCTCCTGAGTTTCCTGATCACAAACTGGTATAATAATGAAAATTAATTTGTGTTACTAGGTTAGGTTAGGTTAGGTTAGGGTTAGGTACCGGTAGTCACAATATATATTATTAATTTGTTATATATATATATATATATACATTATATATAGTATAGCATATATATATATATATATATATATATATATATATATACATATATATATAAGTATTATATAAGGTTGTTATATATATATATATATATATATATACATAATTATTTATATATATAAATGTATATATATATATATATATATATATATATATATATATATATATATATATATATATATATATATATATATATATATATCCCAGAGTTTCTGTTCCAATAATGCCTATGATGAACATGTCGCGCTAACAAATCCCGCTTATTCCCTGTAATACTCGATATTTTCAAGTTAAATATCGATTTGATATCGTGAAAGAATCTACGTTTATCCTATATATATATATGGTTATTATATATATATATATATATAAGGAGCAGTATATATATATATATTATACATATATAATATATATATATATTTGAGTTATATATAGGCATATATATATATATATATGGAGTATATATATATATTAATATATATATATATAGTTATATATATATATATACATATATCGGTGAGCCGCGCCTATAATATTTTTGAGTGCGCCTGCGCTCTATGCGCCTATGCCGTTGACCCAGTGCCTAGCGCCTATGCGCCTATATTTTTGTCACATCAGCGCCTTATTCGCCTTTGCTAATGCGCCTTTGCGCCTTCGGCGTGACCCTTTCTCGCCGGCCGGTGGCTGTTTGCTAAATTTATTTGCAAAGTAAACTTTAGTGCGATAATAAAAGCATGTTTTTATAAGGAAGAAAACACAATTTATTAATTTTTAACTAAAACACCAATCCCAATATCTACACGTCTCTTCCCTCCCCCAGAAGTCCCTTGTATTCACAGCCCTTGCGAGGTCTTTCAGCACGAGCCTAGTAGTTGGAAAATTTTCATGAGCCATATTGCCAATTTATTTGTAGTTAAGAACTACTGAACCAGTTATATATATATAGAGCAAGAGCATAGCATATATATACAAGGTTATATATATATATAGCGTATATATATATATAGGGTTAAGGCATATATATATACATATATATATAGAAAGATATATATATATATATATATATATATAGATATATATATATACATATATAAGTTTTTACACTGGTTTTTAGAATGATACAAGTTTCCGTCACCTTGTAAGTTCTAACTTTTAGCGGCAAAAAAAAAACAAGCTTTGTTCCTGTTCATAGGCGCGGCTATAGGCGCAGAGAATTGGCTGTGCGCCCTTTGCTTATCCTCACCTTTTAATTGCCGCGCCTATAGTGCCTGCGCCTTTGCGCTCAAATTGATAGTGTTTTCATAGGCGCATAGGCGCAATTTGCGGCGCAACGCCCAGCTCTGATATATATAATATATATATATATTACATATATATATATATATATATATATATATATATATATATAGTATAGTAAATATATATATATATATATATATATATATATATATATATATATAGTATATATATATATATATATATATATATATATATATATATATATATATATATATAGATATATATATATATATATATATATAAAGGTAAGCCATTAACGCGTTAAAGCGTTAAACCGTTAATTAACACCTCGTTAAGTTTTTCGTTAACTTTTAACACGCTTTCGTTAATTTCGAAAAGAAGTAACGGACCATTAACGAGTTAAGATTTATGAATTAACGTTAACGAGTTAAAAATTTTCCCTACATCCGTTAACGTTACCTTAATTTAAGAGTTTATAAAATATTTTATCAGATTTAAAATTGTATTAGATTCGATTTCGATAACAGATAAACTTTTTTTTCCAAAATTTCTTAAAACGCTCCTCTAAATGGCTCAAAATGTGTTTATTCTCACACGGTTATTATCCCGTTTAGTAATGTTTAACATGTTTTTCCTATGCATGCTGTATTCTCATTTCTTATTGGTTCGCTGAAGAAAAAAAAAAGATAGTGACTGTTGTTCCAGTTCAATGAGTCATTAACTTCTTTTGTTCGTTACTTGAACTTGCTTCTTTGTGACTAATGAAAAATATAAGAAGTAGGCCTAATAAGTGTTGTAATCTATAAAAATACAATATATTTGTACAACTGTAAGTTGGTATCCCGTCATTTTGCCAACAATATACTGCCATATAGTATTAATTAAGGCATTTACGCCATTTATGGTGTATAGTATATGTTGAGTTGGTTATATGTTATATATATATATACATATATATATATATATTATATTATTATTGTTATTATTATTATTATATATATATATATATATATATATATATATATATATATTATTATTATATATATATATATATATATATATATATATATATAAAGCTGATTCTTTAGTCTTATCTTTGATATCCAGTTTATCGGATGAACACGAACTAGGGATTTTGGATATATATATATATATGAGAATATTTATATATATATATATATATAAATATATATATATATATATATATATATATATATATATATATATATATATATATATAGTAAATCAAATGTCCCAAATGGTTTTGAGATTTATAGAGTATGAATAGATTGTTGCGAATAAATGTCCCAAAAGTACTCATTTTTGGGATTTATTGTTTTTGGGGTATATCACTACCTCAGTCACCCATGTAAGAGTCCGCCCCGGGATGTCAGGAGTCGTGCCCTGGCCCTAGGTGGACCCATGGGGTGGAATAATCCTCCGGGGATTAGTCTCCGGAACCTCATAAACCTCGGTCCGACGTTTTTCATGAGTCATTTGCCTTCAGTTTGTATCTGGACGTTGAATGTGAAGTGTGTGATATTAATGTATTTTTGACAAAATATAAATATATATATATATATATATATATATATATATATATATATATATATATATATATATATATATATATATATATATATATATATAAATTAATATATATATAGATTAAGGATAATGCCTCGCAATAGCTTCCAAGAATAGATCGTACAAATCCATATTTCAAAAGTTAAGTAAATCACTGCAAAAGATTTACACTTATCTCAAAAGCATTCTAAAGCAATATCCTGGGACATCTTAAACGCAAAAATATTTAGCCTTAAATATTGTAAATTTAATATATTTTCAAAATATCATGAAAAATCTCATTCAACTCACATTAGCACTCTTTTATCTGTATAAGTTTTGTGAACGATACTAATTTCAAAATGTTCTGCTGTAAAGGACATATCCAATGGGTACTGAAAATAGGGTCGATCTGTTAACATATACGATAATCCAAATAATATCATCAGACGAATTATTCAAGTTGCTTCATATATATATATATATATATATATATATATATATATTACATATTATATATATATATATTATATTATTATTATTATTATTATTATGATATATTATATATATACATATATTTGTATATATATATACATACATATATTATATATATATATATATATATATATATATATATATATATATATTATTATTTCCATTCATAAATATTATTATATTATATTATTATATATATATATATATTTATATATTATTATATATACATATATATATTATTATTATATTACATATATATATTTCATGTATGTATTATATACATATTATTATTATATATATATATATATATATTAAGGTTATTACATATTTATATATATATGATATATTATTATTATTACATATTATTATTACATATATATATATATATGTATATATATATTATTATTATACATATATTATTATTATTATTATTATTATTATTATTATTATATTATTATTATATGATATATATATATATATATATATATATTATTATTATATATATTATTATTACACATTATTACATATATATATATATATATATTATTATTATTATTACATATATATATATATATGTTAAGAAGAAGAAGATATATTAGTTATATATTATATATATACATATATATATATATATTATTATTGGTTATATATGTTATATTACATACATAGTCATTTTCACTGATATATAAATATTATATACATATATATACATATATATATATATATATATTCATATGTATTACTATGCTATTATTTTTATAAATATATATATATATATATATATATATATATATATATATATATATATATATATATATATATATTCAGGGAAGTTCTCCAACAGACGTATGACGCGGTGAGAGGAGAAAAGAAAATTATAATGGGGGATATGAACGCTCATGTTGGAACCCGTAGAGAAGGAGAGGAGATGGTACTAGGGATTCATGGAATAGGGGAGAGAAACGTTGATGGGGAGTACCTGATCGACTTTGCGATGAGAAACAACATGGCTGTTATGAATACATTCTTCAAACATGAAGAAAGCAAGAAATGGACGTGGTATAGGTGGAGTGCGGAGGAACAGAGATACACGGAGAAATCAATGATTGACATGATGCTAGCTAGCGATAAGAGGATGTTTGAAGATGTGAAAAGCTTACCCACGATTTCACTAGATTCAGACCATAGAATGGTATTGGGTAAACTGATTTGGAAAAAAGGAGAAAACCAAGGAAGATAACAAAAGAGAGATACTGTTTGGAAAAGCTGAGGAATGAAAAAAGTCGCTGAAGGGGAGTAAAAGAAGGCATGGTGGAATGGAGAGATGTTAAGAACGCAGAAGCTCAAATATAAAGAATATAATAAATGGATGAAGACGTGAGAACGGAAAGAAACAGGATAGGAATATAAAACGCAAGAAACCATGCAGAGGATGTAAAAAGAAGTAAGGACATTACTTGGAGAAGAATAGGAAGAGAACTGAAAGAGGATACGAAGGGCACGGGAAAACATTTATATGGAATGGCCAAGAGCATGAGAGGAAATAAAGAACCGGAAATGCATACGGTTCTGAATAAGGAGGGAGAACCTCTTCTAGAGGAAGAGGAGGTGACGGAAAGATGGAGCGAGTATTTCGAGGAATTATTGAACGTAGAGGAAGGGGAGGAGGAAATGGATGAAATACCCTTGAGAGTAAGACAAGAACATGAGGAAATTAGAATGATAGAGATAGAGGAAGTGAAAGAAGCAGTTAAGATATTAAAAAATGGGAAAAGTGCAGGATACGATGGACTGAATAATGAACTATTCAAAACAGGAGAGGGAATAACTAAATGGTTGACAAGATTGTTAAACCAAGTATGGAAAGAAAGAAAAATACCAACAGAATGGAGGAAAGCAGTAATCTGTCCGATACATAAGAAGGGAGATAAAAGAATATGTGGAAATTATAGAGGAATAGTATTGTTGGTGGGGGTGAGTAAAATATATGAGAGGATCTTAGAAAAAAGATTGAGGATGGAGGTCGAGGACAAGATTGGAAAATGGCAGCACGGTTTCAGACCAGGAAAAAGTACTACTGACCTAATATTTTACATGAAGATGCTGACAGAGAAAATCATAGAGTGGAATGAGAAGGCGTATGCGGTATCTATAGCCTTGGAAAGGCATTCGAATAAATAGGGAGAGACTATGGAGAGTGTTAGAAGATCCAATGTATGCCATACCAGAAAGTCTGATAGCACTCATAGCAGCTATTAAAAGTATGTATGAAAACCCAATAAATACGGTTAGAGGAACATGAGGAGAGAAGTGGTTTGAAGTGAAAAGAGGGTTAAAAAGGGAAATACTGTCACCAATGCTCTTTGCACTTTACCTGGACAGCTGCCTTAAAAGGATATGTATAAGGAAAAATAGGAGCACACTTTGGTTTATGCGGATAATGCGGCAGTGATAACATCAGGAGCTCAAGAGACCTAAAGAAATTGTGATATTGAATCAGGTAATGTGTGTCAATGGGCATGAGAAAACAGAGAAAATGGAATAATATGGGATTGCAAGAGAGAAAGAGAAGATAGTAGTGGTGAACATAGCTTAAGCAAGAGAATAGATTTAAGTATTTGGGTGTGGTATTTGATGATCAAGGAAGACAAGATGAGTTGAAAGGGAGAATAGGGAGATTCTCACAGAATGTGGGAATGTTATACCTGTTGCTAAAGGAGAGAGGGGTACCAACAGAGGTTAAAATATTAATATGTAAAACAATTCTTATTGTTGCATGGATCTGAATGCTGAATAATGAATACGATACAAAAAGCAGAATAGAAGTCATGGAAACAGAGGGTACATAGAATCATTAGAGGAGTATCGTTGAGAGACAGAATGAGGAGCGAGCTGGTGAGGAGAGAACTGGGAGTGGAACCTGTTTTGGAATGCGTGGAGAGAAACCAGTTAAGATGGTTTGGACACGTGAAAAGAATGAAGGAAGGGGAGAGATTGAGAGAGATGATGGATTGGAGACCAGAAGGGAGGAGACCAGCAGGAAGATCGAGGAAGAGATGGATGGAATCGGTGGCGGGGGCTGTACAACGAAGAGGCAAGACGATAGAGGAAGTAGAAGAAGAACGAACATTTGAAGATAGAAATCTTTGGAGAAGATTCTGGAGGAGTAGCACCTGACAGGCATACCCGAACAGGATGGATGTGCCACGAGATATATATATATATATATATATATATATATAGAGAGGTATATATACATATATATATATGCTATATATATATATATATATATATATATATATATATATATATATATATATATATATATATATATTGAAGCTGGGTGCTTAGGACCGCTTCTTTAAGGTTGATTGAGAAATGTTCGATTGTTTTACAAGTTTATTT
>JABUQX010074519.1:0-26846 GCA_015478945.1 Trachelipus rathkii | reverse complement strand
GAGGTATTGTATAGGTATATATTATTGACGAGTGGTAGAGAATGTTGTGCAGTTGAGTATTTTTTCTTTCTTTGCTTCTTGCTTGTCGCGCCCACCGCCGTGAAGTGTTGTTATATAGTTTGCTTTCCGGCCTTTGGGCTTCCGTCCCTGCAGCTGGGCAGTCAGGAGATTTATCAAGTCAATTGATATAATGCTTGCTGCAATCAAATGTTGCATCTCTTATTAAAATAAAATATCAATCCGCTCACCGTCTCGAGTGGTTGTGTTGTTCATAGGTTATAGTGTGCTAAGGTCTGATATATACTGCGATTAAGTAGAAATTCCCCTGATGGCGGATACTGATGGATCCTTTTGATTTATTCAAAGTCTCATCACCCAAGGAAAGTAGGGGTAATAGTGTTTGCATGTGGTGTTGCTACTGATCTTTGTTTCCAAATGTTGTTTGATTGTCGCTGACCTTAAAGTCAATGGTTCCCGTTTTTTTTTTTTTTCTTTCTTGTAATTAAAGTAATAGAATATTGGCCAAGTTACTAAGGTTTCATGTTTTTATTAAAGTCAGTGTTAACCTTGCTTTAGTTTATGATCTTTATATCACAAAGGGATTTGTTACTTCTCGTTCATCTTAGAGTGTTAGACGGAGACTGCAGGCCTGAGCAGAAATGAGAGAAAGAAACATAGTGAATATTAATGTGGAAGCCGCACCATCTTGGAATTTTGAATAGGCTCTCTTCATACACAAATACTGAATGGCATACAATATCACTTGAGTCGGTAAGGTTGCGGGGTGTGAATGGGCAAGCTTGTTAAGTTCGGTCAGCGGCGCCTTTTCGCCGCGGAATTAATAATGCAATTAAGGATGAATTAGCAGCCTGAGAGAGAGCGGATTTGAGTGGAGTCACTAGATAACTCTTGGCCATCAGTTGATGTACTACATATCAAGAGCAAAAGTCAAGAATAAAGCACGCATGGTGCTATTTTAACAACAATGGAGAGTACAAATTACCTTAACGGTCCCGAATTGTCCCATATATGTTCCAAATTGGGGGTTCAGTTTTCATAGTCTCTTTGTCGCAGGATGAAAAAATATTATTAGCCCGTCATGTTTAATATTGAAGGGGAACATTCCGGAAGCGATGGAAAAGTTGCTCACTATTGTCATTGTATAATTAATTCTAAGATAATATCCTATTATTACTCAATTTTTTAGGCACAAAAAATAATAAAAAAAATATCATGATAAGGGAATATACCTATATACATGGTGCTACTTAAAAGGAAAAGAACAAAAATGCTTATTATGACACCCTTAAGCTGTCTTCTCATGTTTGTTATTATTTATTTATCCAATTTTTATGTTTACTACGTTCGGGTGGTTGCCAGTTGTACCCAAAGTATATAGTCGCGAAGGGAAGTGGCGGGAGAAGGAGGTATTTGAGTGTGAGTTATAAAGTACTCAAAGAGGATCTAATAGTGTTAAGGTTAGTGTAACTAGTGTTCAGGTTATAAGATATGGTTTAATGAGAGACTAGCAGGCGCTGCGGGGCCAGATGAGATCGTTTATGCGAACCTCTTTGAGGGATGACTCGATTTGCCCCCGATTGCAGTTATTCGGGCATTGGCCAAATCGTCGCAGTCATTATTTTTATTAATTTTTCATACCAGTTTTTAGTGTTAGGGTATTATCATATATTTCATCTGCTTTTGATCTTTTTTTACTTCACTTAAATTTAAAAGTATAGCAAAGTAATTATTAAAACGCCCGCAGGAGATATGAGGGCTCATAGAAATTGTGGAAATCCTGAACAAGAGCATTCGTCGAGAGGAGTGATTAAGTAAAAGCAAGTGGAAGAAGAACCGCGAGAGGTCCAAGTCTATCCACTTCCCACTCGTGGAGATAAGCTGTGAAGCTAAGTGGACGCGTTTACTTTTAGGAGTTAGTTAGATAATGGGGCTAATAAGTGTACTTTGTCTGTTGCAGGTGGAACTTATTGGGGATTCTTGAACTAGACAAGTCGAATTTCATTTGAACCAACTAATAGGGACTCTCATTGAATTGTAAAGGGATCAGTGAAGCTCAGCCAAGAAGCTTTCCCAAATACTGGAGAGGACCGAGCGCGGTTATCTCGGCGACAAAACTTCCACTGAAATTGCCCACGGAATCAGGAAGCACTCTTCGACTAGTCCACTTGGTTCATCAAACTTGGTGCAAATGAGGAGTTGAAAGCGAGTTATATCGACAACTATCTGCCATTTTAGCAAAAGAGAGAGAAACCCGGCAATATCGCAGTGAGGAATCGTGCACCAAGTAGGGTGAACTGTTCCTTGGGTTTGGGTCTTGATGTGGGTACATCACTAAGACACACCCCCTCTTCTCAAGATTCTGTTATGACAAAAATTGGTTGTGATAGGGATATTGCTACACACTTTTAAGAGGTCGTATGATTAGATCCCGTCAACCACTTAGCAGGCCGTCGTTCAGTGGGCTGAAGTTAACGTCTGTTTTCAAGTTGAAATTATAGTCTTAAATTGTGTTCGTTTCTTATTTCCCCCAGTAGTGTCGAGGTCTGGTTATAAGAGAAAGAGAGTGTGATCATTGGTAAAGGGAACATCTATTTTAGCGACTTACCGTGTTAGTAAACTTCCCCAGTGTCGCAAACCAGCCCGTAGGAGAACCCATATAAATCAGATGCGGGTTGCCAGAGGCATTACGGAGACAGGCAACTTACGCGCGGAGGCCATTAGGACACGAGATCGCGCTTTTTATTTACTGAGTCATCGTTCGACCTCCCCGTCCGGGCGTTGAGAATCCACTGGGGATGTAACATACTCCGAGAGGAGCACCACACATTAGAAGAGGGAGAACAAGTACAGGCCTGTGATTGGAGTGAACTTGGAGCGAGTCAGTTGGAGTCCCCTCGGTCCGGTTCGTTTTATGATCCACGGGGACATTTCCCGAGTTTGGTATAGGTAGCCCTTGCCCAGTTTAGTGAAAAACTGGCGCGGTCTTGTATGTCGAAGCTTCGGTGCCTGTGAGCGGATCGCACACACGCACGATGATTCATGGGAGTCGGAACGGACGGAAGGGATTCCCACGTAGGGGCTTCACATCCACTCTCAACGGGGGCACCATGTCGGGAACGGGAAGGTCATTTGGAACAGGCTAAATAGTAACTCTGGCACACGTCCGTCTGGTTTAGAAAGAATCGGGGTCAGCTTTGGAAAATCCACCGAGGTGGCTGTCACTCACTGGTAGCAGAGGACTCAAGAAGTTCGGGAGATACGGGAGAAGGGCGGACACAGGTTAATCTGTCAGGGTTGGTGTAAACGGGAGCTAGGGCACCTACGGCGGGCCAAATACAGAACATTAAAATCCGATACTGGAAATTCAGAATCGACACCCTAGTGGATAGCAGGTAATAGGGTGGCGTAGAGTCACACACGTGTGGAGCTTCACCACGAATAATTGGGGGATTTAGAACCTCTCCGCCTCGCTATCGCGCGCAGTTTGCGAAGGTTTGCTGTGTCGGTATTTCGTTCAGTTCAGTTGTTGTTAGTTTTTTATTTTAATTTCTAATTTTATTTAAGAAGTTGGGAGATCGAGCAAAATCATTTTCGCTCCAGTCTTGCACCTAAAGTAATGTAAAAATCATATGCGTCTGGCAGCAATACAGAAAGAGGTTGTAAAATATACTAGTTTGGGGCGATTTAGCGTATCGCTTGTAAGTTGTCGTAGCATTATTTATTATCATTATTATTATTATTATTATTATTATTATTTATTCTTATTATTCCTATTATTATTATTATATCATTATTTTATTATTATTATTTATTATTGTAATGGCAGTGGTACAAATGAAAGTGTATAATTAAATTTAGTTTTCCATTTTATTTGGTTTTACACAATAGAAGTCACGTATTGATATTGGCAATATATTTATTTTCTTGTTGTCTATATACTATGTAATGCTGCATTAGGCCTCGGTCAAAAACCGCTGTAAATATGTTTGTATTGTAAGGAGAAACAATAACCAAACCAAGGGATAGGAATCTATTTTCTAAGACTTATCTTTTAAAATTCTGAATGTTCATTGGTCAGTTGTTAACAAACGGCTGTATTTAGTTATTATTATTTATTAGATAAATTATTATTATTATTATATTATTAATATTTTATAAAGCAATAATTGCAGATAAGGATACTCTATGCGTATTACTTTTAGTATAATAAAATGGTTCTGGATATAGATATAAATTAGTTATTTATTGAATAAGATGCATTTTTGATTTGAAGGGTGTGGCAAAGCAGTCATATCCTGTAGCAGATTTTCGTATATGTTCTTGGTTAGGGCTGATAGAGGAAGATAAGATATGTACAATTTTTGAGTAGTAGTATTGATTTACATGGAATACAAATCACGCCTTCCTATACAGCACTGTCTTGTATTAATTTGCTTTTACTAAATTAATTAATTATATTACATTCATTTTACTTGCTGTTTTACAGGATTAAGTGGATATAACTGTTAAGTATGGCGTAATTATCACTCACATATAAATTCATATAAATAGTAAAATTCAGGATCACAATCTTTGATCTTTCCGATTTACGCTTTTCATTGAGTTGTTAATACTACAAGTTGTAATATAGAATTGGTGAGACCTACAAATGGCCTCGTATGTCTCGATCAAATTTTATTATATGTTAGATTGTGTAGTTTGTTTTAACTCTTGCTTTTATTTGTGTTATAATTACAAAAGTAAATGTAATATTTGTTTTAAATTTTTATGTGGTGATACTAAATTTACGATGTGTAAAATATGCCGGTTTTGTAATTTATTGTAAAGATTAAGATAATTAAGTTTGTGTTCTTAAAGCAATTGTGAGTAGATTGTATTTTATATATGCATTGGTATATCAAAGTGTCATCTGCAGTTGTGCATTTGTAAAGATATTGCGTTTGATATCATTGCTAGATGTTACTGGCAGGTAAGCTTGTATTTATTGTAATTTATTTTCTGAAATTTTCGCAATTAATATATTGTGGTGATAAATATAAAACAATTGTAAGTTTGATATTATGCTTATTAACATATGGTTTAATGTTTGTATTCACAAATTTTTGTTTGCCAACAAAGGATTATTTAATCACTAATAGGCAACTCTTGTGCATTAGAGCAGTGGTCTCTAAAGTGGGGTACGCGTATAGTGATGTACGCTGGGCAAATGCCCAGTGGGCAGGCGATTGTATAAATGGGGCAATTTTGTCCAGGATTTGCCCATTATCGATATGCCTGCCCAAAAACTGGGGCATTATAAAATTATCAGTAAAGGGATGGATTATTGACAGTATTTGAATAAAAAACCATACAAAGAATAGTTATTTCATTTTTTCGCGCATATATATATATTATATATATATATATATATATATATATATATATATATTATATTGATATATAGTATATATATAATATATATATAATATATATTATCATCATCATCACCTTCTCTCCCCAAGACTGGGGTAAGGTGAATAACATGCACCGGAAACAGAAAAGTATTGAAAAGAATATGACACAAGTTGAAATGAAAGCCCAGCCTTACACCCCCTTTATACTTTTAGTGAGAACTCATTACAGTCAGAAATCACCCTAGAGCTTTCCGTTGACAGCGAATGGCCTCAATATGGCATCTCGTCAATGTAAGGTTCTACCCTTGGACAGGTGGGCCAAACCATACCCCCTCACAAAACTGCGCCTCTAATAATTATGCACCTTTCTTCTCCCTCTGCCAAACTCCATTTCTCTCCTCCTGGCAATTCCTTTACTGACTCAATCCATTTTTTATTGTCCTCCCAGCCGGTCGATTCCTAGCACACACACGCACTATACATCCGCTTAACAAACACGACTATCATCCATCCTTTTTCACATGACCAAACGCATCTCAAACAAAACTTTCTATTTATTCTCTCCATATTACCCCTTTCTTCACACCAACCACACAACTCTCTAATACGTTCCATTCCTCATTTTATCAACACTTCTCACACCTAACACGCCCCTAAGATTGTCCATCTGAACATATTGTACCTTTAAATCTATACCTCCTATTTCAGACCATAGTCCTCACTACTTACATTAACATATGTAACACATAACTCATGGTAAGACCCTAGCGCACCTCAAAACTTAGTCCCTTTACAATCACCACCAGGAATTTAATTGCACCAGCCACCTTTCTGCAATTCACAACTTTATAATACACTTTGGCATCATCCGTTCTTTTCATTCGCAACATATATCCTAAATATTTAAAACTCAGACACTTGTTTCAGCTACTCCACCATCTAAAATAACTTCATACACAGAGGACTGTTATCACTCACAACCATAACCTTACACTTATCTACGTTTAACTTTCAAGACCATCTAAGTCTTTTACACACTACCAAATTCTCTACCTAATCCTCTCAACCCTCTTCAGATTCGCCACACAAAACCAAATCATCTGCATATAATAGGTAGGGCACCCTCCACTCTCTTCCATTCTCCATTATTCCAACACCATTTCCTGCCACCCCCACCTCTAATTCTTTCATAACCCCATCCATATACAAATTGAATAACCAATGAGACATAACAGATCCCTGCCTCACTCCGCTATTAATATTAAACCAATCACTTTCGACTCCCTTTATTCTTACACACGCTTCACTATCGTCATACATACTTTTGATTCCATTCAGAAGCCTACCACCAAAACCACATATCACTAACACCTGCCACAGAGCTTCCCTATTAATTCTATCATACGCCTGTTGCAAATCCATAAAACCTAAATATAATTTATTCTTCTTCTCTCTCATTTTCTCAATCATTTGTTTCAATGTAAAAATTTGATCCACCCATCCTCTACCACTTCTAAACGCACTTTGTTCTTCACCAATCAGTCCCTAGATGAACACTTTTAACCAAAATACCAACATATCTTCCCTACAACACTCGATAAACTAATTCCCCTATATTTCCTACAGTTACCGTTATCCCCCTTACCCTTATATATAAGGGTACTATTACTGCTCTTCCTCCAATCCTTCGGAACTATACCCTCCATAAACGCTTTGTTACACAACTTCCAAATCCAATCAATCACAATCTCGCCTCCGTTCTTGATTATTTCACCAGTAATTTCATCTATACCTGCAGATTTACCACACTTTAACTTTCTCACTCTAAACTATTACCTCCTCCTTACTAATGACCTCATCCCCAAAATACCTATTCCTTCTTGCACCATCAAACCCACTAACATTCACTATCACCTCTTCATTACTGCCAATGTTATGCAGATTTTCTAAGTGTTCCCTCCACACTCCCTTCACATCCATTTCATTAGTTACGAAAGCACCATCCCTATTCATTATTCTAAGAAGATTTCCCTTATTCTCAATCTTAACCTTTCGCGCTTCCTTCCAGAAAAGCTTCCTATTCCCTTTTAAGTCTCCATTCATCCTCCTTCCAAACTGTTAATTTACCTCTTTTTTTTTCCTCCTACGTATGCATCTTTTGGTATTTCTTTTTTTTTCTTCCTTAGATAATTCCAAACATCTTTCTTTTGAAACCTCATCACTGGGTTTTAGTACATTCAACCACACTTCTTTTTTTACTTTTAACTGCTTGCATCACTTCTTTATTCCATGACTTACTGTTAACATTTCTACTTCCTACATTAGAACATCCACATAATTCTTTTGCACGGATAACAACTGTTTCCTTCATTTGCTCCCAGATTTGCTCAGTTTCAACTTCTTCACAATCATCTGATTTACTTGCAAGCGCTCTTAAATATTTATTCTTATTTTCTTGTTAACTTAACATCTCACTCTTAATTCTACCCCCTTCCTTCCTTATCACCTTCCTCTCCATCCAAGACCCCACTAACTTAATTTTACATAAAACAACATAATGATCAGATAATCCCACCCCTAACCCCCTCACTGATTTAATATCCAAGACATACTTCAACATCTCCTTCTTCAACACAAATTAAATCATACTTTTCACTCAATACCATCTCTACCTTCACCACCTCTAATATACTTATGAATACTCTTGTGTTTAAAGGAATTACTTACTTTAAAGTATTACTTACACAAATATCTCTCTTCTCACAGAAATCAATAACCAACATACAATTCTCATTTTCTCCTGGCACCCAAAGCCACCTGTTATACCAATCCTTTTTTGATCACCTATCCAACCAATTTAGATCACCCAACACAATCGATCAGAAGCTCCTACTCACGCCATCCAAAACATCATTCAGGTTATAGCTACCAGAAAATTGCCCTCTCTCTCTCTTTTCAACGCTTCCCACAGATGGACCATATGTCACAATCATATATATATATATATATATATATAGTATAGTATTATATATATATATATATATATTATATATATATATATATATATAGTATATATGATATAATTATTATATATATATATATATTATATTAATATATAATATATTATAAATGCCCTCTAAAATGCCCAAATTGGACAAAATGCTCAGATTAACGATGCCAGGCATTTGCCCAAATTCTTTAAGTGCCTGGGCATTTACCGCATCACTATACGCGTACCCCGGGGGGTACGCAAAATGAAGTAGCCTCACGATCACTTGCGAGTGTATAATCTTGTATCAAGAGAGAGAGAGAGAATATATATATAATATATATATATATATATAATAGTATATATTATATATATAATATATATATATTATATATAATACAGTAATGAGAGAGAGATATATATATATATATATATATATATATATATATATATATATATATATATATATATATATATATATATATATATATATATATATATATATATATATAATTATATATATATATATATATATATATATAATAATATATATAAACTCGTGGGCAAATTTAATGCATCACCCGTAAATATAATTTAAACTCTTTCATATTGGAAAATGTAGGGCTAGGGTTTGGTTTTATTTGGTTCATACCTAACACGGGAGTGTTGCACAGGGTTATAAATGTATAAACCGTATGTAACGACAGTGTGTAGGGAATTAAATGGCATAATAAAGAAAACGAAAAAATATGGGGAATTAAATGAAATGTTTTATTAATCAACAACATATTCTACAAATTACAATGTGAAATGCAGTATAAAGGTCTGTCTAATAATGGGTTGTACCCCCTCTGGCCCTTCCAACTTCCTCCAAGCGATTCGGCATTGATGAAATGATCGATTGAGATGGTCTCCGTCCTGCGGATGGTTGTCACGCGTTTGCAAGCTCCCTGAGTGTGGACGGGAAGCACGTTACTCGGCTCGAACACGCCTACCCAACAAATCCCAAACATGTTCAATGGGATTCATGTCCGGGCTCCTCGCAGAAATGGCCAGGTGTCTGATCCCTACCTGCTGTAGGTACCGTTGGATGACCTGTGCAGTGTGCTGTGTGGCGTTGTTATGGAGTACCAAAAATGGACGCCAATGAAAGATGCGAAAGGCACTATTACTCTTGGAAGAATGTCTTCTGGGCGCATACACTTTCAACGTTAGCGTTCCTTGCATCACAGTATCATGCCATGCAGTATACCCAAACAAATGCCTGCCACACCATCACCGAGTCACCTCCAAAAGGAATCCTTGGGAAGATATTCAAGCAGAAAGTGCTCACTGAACGTCTCCAACCTTACCGACGTCCATCTGGTCCATGTAGTGTGAACCTCGACTCATCTGTGAGTGTCCAATCTTCATACGCTTGTGAAAAATGAAATCGCAACACGATGCTCCATGATCAGGAGAGGGCCGATGGCAGACCCTGTAATACGTACTCCACGTTCATTATGTCGTCTTCTCACCGTACGCTCGGAAATGGGCCACTATGTACATGACCTCCGGAGCCTGTGTTGTAGTGTACGCTTGTTTGGAAACGATCACGATGCACTGCCAGACGGAGGAATCTGTCATCTCTCTCGGACGTCGCCCTCGGGTGACCCTGACCATGTTGTCTACGGTTGCTGCCAGTCTCCCTGAACCGACGAAGGATTCGACTGACCGTCTATTGGTTTACCCAGAGTTGCTGAGCCACCTGTCTCTGAGAATGGCCTGCTTCTGACAGTGTGACAACTCCTATGGCACGTTCCTCTTCTTTCCATTGTGACAGTCTTTGCTTTGTCAAGCTACGATTTACAGCATAGGGTTTGTTTCGTTAGTTGGTTGGTGTCTTGCCATCTTGTTCTCCTATGAACGTACTTTCGGGATTTCGTAATTTGGTTGGTTGTCTTTATTATGCCATTTAGTTCCATTCACGGTGTAGTTACATACGGTATACACTCCGAAGTTAGGTATGACCCAAATAAAACCAAACCCTAGCTCTACGTTTCCAAAAATGAAAAAGTTTACATTATATTTACGGGTGATATGTTAAATTTGTCCGCGAGTTTATATATATATATATATATATATATATATATATATATATATATTATATTTATATATATATATTATATATATATATATATATATTATATATATAATATTTAATATATATATTATATATTATATATATATATATATATATCTATATATATAGTATAATATATATTATTTATTTATATATATATATACTATATATATATATATTATATATATATATATATGGGAAATCCAGTTTAAAACACAAGTGTATGGAAAAAAGTTTTAGTAATTTTATTTAAACAAAAATATACATTTTTATGTATTGAATAAGAAAAAATTACTTATCTTCAATTTAAAAAAAAAATTTGATATATATTAAATAAATTAAATAAAGTTTATTGGAAAACGTACGTCTGGCAATGTTAACGCACGGGATTCTTATTTTGCGCTACTCAGATAAATCAGTGTCAATTCTACGAGCGTTGAGATATGTTGTGTTTTATTACGATGTTATGGAATGAAATATGTTCATATTTATGTATATATTTTATGTATTCGGCAAAAAAAATAAATATATATATATATATATATATATATATATATAGTATATATATATATATATATATATATATTATATATATATATATATTATATATATATATATTATATATATATATATATATATATATATATATATATATTTATATATATATATATATATATATATATATGTTCGTGATTATATATATATATATATGTATATATATATATATATATTATATATATATATATATATATATATATATATATAATATATTATAGTATAATATATATATATATATATATACTAATATATTTATATAGTATATCTATATAATCTAACGTAACCTAACCTAACCCTACCTAACCTAGACCAAATTTAATTAAGTATTAGTATATAATATATATTATATATATATATTGTTTATACGTATAGTAGTAGTCTATATAATATATATATTTATATATATATATATTATATATATATATATTATTGTAATTATATATTTATATATATATATATATATATATAATATATAAATACTATATATATAATGTTTTTTGATGTCAATTTGTTTGCCAGAGTTTCCGTTTCATTCTTGAAATAATTTGTCGTACAACAGCGATCTACTCGCGCTGATATTTGTGGTTTAAACTGGATTTCACATATATATATATATTATTATTAATATTTATAATATATATATATTGTATATATATATATATATATAATATATATATATATATTACAGGTCTAGTAGGGGGTACCCCTAAGTACGAAAATATTTCGTAAGTTGTTACCCCCTATAGACCTTGTAATATATTAGATAATATACTATATAATATATATATATATATATTATATATATATATTATATCATATACTACTATATTATATATATATATATAATATATATATATATATATATATATATATATATATCAGTATTTACAGGTCTATAGGGGGTACAACTTAGAATTATTTTCGTCTTAGGGGTACGCGATCAAAAAAGTTTGGAAACCGCTGCATTAGAGAAACAGTTATAGTAAATAGTCAGCTGATCCTTTATTACTTGGTCACACTGACGAATCGATGTTTTTGTTAAATTTTTCAAAATCTGATTAATTTCAAGTAAAGATTTAAGATTACCTATCAAATCAATCTGTCTATATATTTTTGTTAGTATATTTTATTTATTTATACAAGTTCGTGATATATATATCTTATATATTTTTATATACCTATTTATGGGCGAGGATCTGTATAAATTTAAATGTTAAAGCATTTTGTTATTGTTTAACAGTGGTTTGCATATATACATTGATGCACATATAAATGTACATATTGCATGTACATATGTATGGTCGTTGATCTATATTGCAAGAGGTATATTTAAAGCATAAAATATTATTAATATTTGGTACTGAAGTTCTATCCATTCGGTGCGCATGTACGTAGATATCTGTGGACATCTAATTACATGTACATGGATGCATAAAACTTTGTTTTGTATAAAGGCAGTACGTATTCATTTTTTTTTTTTATTTAAAGTATTTTTAAATTTTTCCAGTAGTTTTCTTGTGTGTTTCTAAATGCAGAAGAAACTTTTGATACTGTACTCGCAAGATTCAGATAGTTTTATTTTAGGTCTTATAGGACATTGATTTCATGAAATAGAGAGGGGGTGGGGTGGGGAGCTGACACATATCAAATGTGAAATTTCACGGACGAGCTAATAGTGAAACTGGAACGGTTTTTCATATAAAGCAACGAACCCGTTCAAACCGTTGTTTCACTTGCAGGATCTTCAGGGAGATACGTTGGTGAGTTTTTGAGTATAAAATTGCATTGTAGTATTGCACAGGCCGGTAACTCATTCGACAGGAGGTCTGAATACTGATACGATATAGGTTTGAGAATCTTGGAAAGTGTTAGTCGGTTGTATTGTCACGGGGGCCTGGCCAAGGAATTGTTTATCTGCTAGAAGAGTAAGTTTATGACATATAATTAATATCTTTTCAACCAATCCATTACATTTAAATTGGGTGTTCCTGTCTCGGGATTTTATTTTATAACCACCCAGTCATTTATTCGTTATCACTGAATTGCTTGTTGTGAATTCATTTTTGCCATTTTGCTGAATATTTGAGCACAGAGTTATTCATTTGTAGTTGTTTTGCTGAAACCTGTGCCAGAGTTAATGTTTAAGTGTTGTAACTAATATTGACATTTGGGATATATGTTGATATTGAGTTTTTAACTGTCAATATAGTCTATTGTACTATTTATTTTATTGAAGTTGCGTGTATATGATTTTATGCGTATTGGTGAAATAGTATTTTGCTATTGCAACAATACCCATTGTTTGGAAACAATTAAACACTGGGAGATATTTTATACTTTATAATTTATGCTTTTAAATATATATATATATATATATAAATTATATACTTATTATACTAATATATATATATATATAGTATATATAGTGTATATATGTAGTATTATATATAGTATATAGAGTATTATATATAATAATATATATTATATATATATATACTATAATTATATATATATTAAGATATATATAGTATAATATATATATACTATCATATATTATATATAATATATTATATATATATATATATATATATATAATATATATATATATATATAATATTTTTTATTTTATATATTTTTATATATATATATATATATATATATATATATATATATATATATATATATATATATATTTATTAATATTGTTTAGATAGGAAGTAAAATTTACAAAGTTGAGTGAAGCGAAAATAGTAATTTCGGAATTCCTGATTTTACTCACTTTGGGTTTAGGACCGAAAATACTATTTTCCCACAAGATTTTGGCAAATTTTACTACGGATTGTTTAAACCTGTATATATATATATATATATATATATATATATATATATATATATATATATTATATAATATATATATATATATATATATTCATAATATATACATTTGTAATTTTGTTGTAAGAAATTTGTTTTCCTGCGTTATTCAGTGGGAGCAAAATTTCGAAAATTTTTTTTGTAGAAAACGCGATTGTGATTCGTGCGCTAAGAAGTGACTTTGTTAACAAACAGTATATTTTATAATTGTTTTGAGTACAACGATTATAACAATGGCTACTTCTAATGCTGAATTTGTGGAGATGTGCAAATCAATGGGTTTATCGGGTAAGGAACTCGCTGCTGCATTAAAAGAAGCAGAAAGAACATTCTCAGCTTTGAAGAAGAAAGAGAATTCTCAGCTTTGAAGCAGAAAGAGAATTCTCAGCTTTGAAGCAGAAAGAGAATTCTCAGCTTTGAAGCAGAAAGACCAGTCTAAGCTTTGAAGCAGAAAGAGAATTCTCAGCTTTGAAGCAGAAAGACCAGTCTAAGCTTTGAAGCTGAAAGAGAGAGAGCTAGCTTGAAGCTGAAAGAGAGAAAGCTAAGTTTGAGGATGAAAGAGAAAAAGCTAAGCTTGAGGCTGAAGCTGGAGTAGAAAAAGCTAAGATCGAACTGAAGCTCAAAGAGTTAAGTTGGAGGCAGAAAAAGATGCAAGAGAACGAGAGAATGTTCAAATGAAGTTAGTGCTGACGATAGGACCAGCGTCAACCATGATGCAACAGTAGCCTTCACAAAGCCACACTCAAAGCAGCCACAGTGTTCCTAATGATAGCCCAGTAAATAACCCAAAGTTGAAGCTTCCATTCTTTGATGAGAAAAGAAATGATATAGAGGAGTACTTGTTAATGTTCGAAAAACAAGCGGAGGCCAATGACATCCCTAAGGAAAAACGAGCGTTTGTTTTAGGGTCATTCCTTACAAGTTAAGGTGGTTAATGTAGTTTACCAATTTGCGCTGTTGAGAGTAAAGAATTATGAAAGTCTAAAAAAGAGCTTTTGTTAGTGAGGTACGGTCCCCTCCACTGAAAGTGGGTACGGGCGCCAAAGTACAAAGATATGAGTCCACGGAGAATGATAACCTAGGGTGTACTTTACAAAGATAATTGAAGCTCTGAAGAAGTGGATTACTGCAGCGAACGTAACGATGACACCAGATGATCTCATTGAGTTTTTCTCAGTTGACAAGTATTTAAATACTGTCCCGAAAGAACTCGCTACTTACCTGAGGGAAACAAAGAAGAAAATACCGGAGGAGATTATAGTTAGTTCAGAGGGATATATGGAAGCTCATCATTTAAAGTTCGTAACAAACAGTCACGCACGGAATCACAATCACGCGGATAAAAGCCATCATTAGTGAACAATAATAATATTTTTAGATCGAGAGGCAGTGGTTACTCGACGAATAGTAATCATGAAAAGTAGTGACCAACATACATCAAGGGCAACAAACAATGAAGGTAAGATCAGTAGCGGAAGCGGCGACAGACAGAATCATCGTCGCAGTAGCAGTGAGCCGCAGGGCGGTGATCACGTGCTAAAGTGTCAAGGGAGAGGGCATCTTCGCAAGATGACTGTCAGAGGCCCTTCCGCCATAATTTCACAATGAGTGGTAGGGACAGTAGTTCAGGCAAACAAGGAGGAAGAAGTAAGAGCACGGAGCGATCCGGAGTCTTGAAAGCGGGATAGAATGTCCTGAAATGGTTCAGGTGAAGAGCCGAATCTTCCTGAATGAAGTAGAGATGGTGAAAATGACAAAGTGTCTACAGACGCCTACCTGTAACTTATGGGAGCGGTGATTATGGCTATTCAACGCAAAACTCCCGAGATATCTGGTTGTAATGATAGTAGTTGTGCGGAGAGAAATTCGTACCTAAGGAGGTGTTATGTTGGAGACAACATGAAAATAAGATTGCTGGACGGTACGGTGATTGAAGCTCCTCTCGCAAGTATAGATGTGGATACCCCTTACTATGTGGGTAGAACGACCGCAGCAGTGCTGCCGGAGGTCGTCTATGATTTAGTCATTAGGGATGTCAAAGATTGCAATTACCCCTGAGTCACCTAACCCCGCAATGGGAGTTGACTGTGGTGTCGAGTCGCTTCGTATGTGAGAGGAACGAGCATACCATGAGGAGTTTGGCTATTCTACCATCGCCGAAGACGTGAGGAGATTCTCTAGGAGATCTATTCAAGTGCAATCATAGTTTTTGGAATGGCGAGTTTGGAGGTGGAGATTTTACAGGGGAATACGCATCAGTACCGTCACATACGATGTTGTAGTTGCCGATAGATGACTATACCCCGATGTGTTCGTCTGACAGAGGACTACTAAAATATCTAAACTGAACGAGTCGTAATAGTGGTCACAATCTAAACCTGAAACCTGAACATATTGCGCTGGTCTATTTTCTTCTTAAACCTTACTGGATCAAGATTTATTGAAATAATACATGATGTGTTTAAATCCTTATCGTCTTTAGTGCACCTAAGTCCAGTAAAGTAGATTCTGTAGTTAGTATTTTCAGAGATGTTTACCCCAAGGTTGAACCTCGAGAACTTCAATAAATCCTAAATTTATACTCAAACTATTCGTATATAATCAAAACCAAGCTCAATAAATTAAAACTCGGAATGGTTTCATAAAAGTCTTTCCGTTCATTTACCGTTTAAACGAAGTATCAACTACTTAAGTTAGTTCAATAGTAGTTCAATAGTGTGTTTTCGAAATGTCACTTGAAAAACTTCAATAAACTTCAAAGTTCCATCTTAGTATAAACTGAACTAATCATACCAAATTCCAAAATATAAACTGTTGGTACAATATCATACCTCAAAGCTGAACAATTATAATCAAGATTTTTTAAAATCTAATCTCAACAGCTTTGCTCAAAGTTATCCACAAATTCAAATATTAAATTATTAAAATAAACTCAAAATATTCAAGTATAAATCTGAATTCCGTTTTCAAAACAAGTCAAGATACCCTAGCTATCAAAAGTATGCGTTTCAATTCAACTCAAAAATGTTTCAACTGTCAAAGCACTTAAATGCTCAAACTCAAAAATAAAAGTCCAGGTTAGGAAAAAGGTTGGTTCCCAAAATCAAAGTATTCTCAATGTAAATCAGCTGGTATCAATTAAGTCCAAGTCAATGTGTACTATCCAATCTCAAAGTCAATTTAATTTATGTAAATTGAAAACCAACTTGTTCCATCAACACATGAATTGAATTCCAAAGATGTCGAAAGTCCAAAGTAATTCCACCTATCCAATTGTAAGTCGATTCTAAAGTATCAAAAGTCTAAGTTAATCTAACCAATTAAGTATAAATTTGATTCAAAAATGTCAAAGTTCACGTGAACCTAAATTATTCACATATAAGTCTAAGTAAATCAAACTTATTCAGAGAAAAGTCAAAGTAAATCTAAACTATTCAAAATGTAAGTTGATTCAAAATATCTAAGTCCAAACTTAGTTTAAATCAGTCAAGCTCAAAGTCAGTTTAAATTGTCAAAGTCCTAAACAATATAAAGTTCCAAAATATAAAGTCACTCTAACTACTTTCAAAGTTTAAATTATAAAGTCCCAAAATGTCAGACAACTAAATCAAAGTCTCAATTAAGTTTATGTTTATATAACTATAAGCTTGATTTATTTCATTAACTGTCACTTAATATCCAATGTCTCAAACAATTATAACTGTCTTCAAATTCGTTGTAATATATCGCTATTATTAACTGTCCCAGTCAATGGTCAGTTATTTTCAAAATGGCGTCGGTCAGTGACTTCAAAATGGCGTCAACCGGTGAAACCAAAATGGCGTCAACCGGCAAGTTTCAAAATGTCAACAACTAGTTTAATATATATATTTTTCCTTGAAGTCCATCAAAATACCTAATAACCTATAAAATAATATATTTCAATGATCAAGGATTAACTCAGTAAAATAAATAGCTTTTTCTTTTCTTTAATTTTCAACGAAACACAACAATTAAAATATGTTCTTTAAAATACAACACTTCTTTGACTAAGATAATTCAAATTCTTTTATTGTTTACTATTATTATCGTAAAGGCTTCTTTATTTAATTCAAGTCTTGTTATACAACTTTATTTTCCAAAAATATCAAATAAAAACTCCAAATTAGTAACTTACTATATCCTAACTTTCGTAACCAAAATTCAAAATGATCACAAAACTTGAGTAATTTGAATAATATACAGAGTTATACGCTAACTTACATTGCCATATATATTATTCCAAAATAATAATCTCATAATTTATGCACGTTAAATTCCAATAAATAATTAAATCGATCACAGATGTAGCCTAATAGATGAAATAATTGCCAAAGCTAAGTTTAGCAACGAAAAATATAGTCAATGTTGATGTTCATAAATGTGAAGATGGCCACAGCTAAATTCCAATAAACAGCCAACAAAATGGCCGCTATCAAATTTTTCTAATTGAGAAAATGGCCAGTGCTAACATCCGAATAATTGACCAAAATAGCCAATATTAAATTTCCATAAATAAGAAAATGGCCAGTGCTAATATCTAAATAAATAATTTACTAATATATAATTTGCAAAATATTACCTTTCTTATTTACACTCCAAATACGTCGGTATCAATATACATATAAGAATATCAAAAACCTAATCAAAAGCTATCCAATAATTAAAATATTTACAGGCACAATCGTTAAAACTTTCCTAACTTGAAAGCTAAATATCAAAATATCACAGATACAGAGGAGACACTTCCGAATGGTTTCGGTTCAGAATGGCAAGTGAATAACTATGAAAGCCAAAAATATAAACAAATTATCTCGAATACGGGAACTAGGTTTTCTTTACAAAAATCATATCAAATCCCTACAAAATCGAACCTATCATATCAGACTTCAAATATCTAATCTTAATCTAACATAATACAAGTCTAAACTTATGGCTTATCACAAACACAAAATAGATGTTATCAGGATCGACTCCGAATATAAAGTGAACTGCTTTCCGTTCCACGTTCGCCATATTGGATTGCTTTCGTGACGTCATAGTAGTGTTTCCACTTTTTTGTATTCTTATTTTCAAGTCGTATTTCTTTCGTAATTTCTGTTTTTCCAAACTGTTTTAAAGAGAAATAACAAGGTCATTCTTTTATATTTACATGTTTTACCTATTTTCTTTATTTTTAAAATACTTTTCTAATCTCTATTTACATAAATTTTCTATTTTCCTTTTTTCATTAAAACCTAAATATCTATATTCATAATTACACACGTATACACACACAAACGTTCACATTTGCAAATACATACAGACATAACCTATTTATACATAAATACATCCATATATATATATATATATATATATATATATATTATATATACTTTTGACGGCCAACATATATAAGTTTTCCTACATATATATATTTTTTATTTTTTATTATTTACAAAACACACACATAACATACTTAGCCTATTTTTAATACAATATTTAATTTATTTACACTTTCATGCTTAAGCAAATCTGAATTTCTTACTATTTACAACAATTATTTATTTTTACAGTAAATCTGAATTTTCTTAATATCTTTACAATTTTAACAATTCTTAAATAACTAACCTCAAGATTCCTTTGCTAAGCTGTGACTTTTTACCTTTTTGGAGGTGGCTCTACCATGGGCCCTACAATACCTCCCCTACAAAAGACCATACTAAGGCTCTTCTAGGCTGGATCCTTCAAAGTAATCCTCATAAACTGCATTCATGACATCAATATACTCTTTTCCTGGTTAAACAAAATTTTCTGCACTCTTCTAGTTGTTTGTTTTAGAATTTTCGGCCAAAGCTGATACTCGTCTATCTCCTCTGTCATGAACGAACGCATCTTCAAACACATGTAACTGAAATGAAACAAAAATATAAAATGCAAGTCAAAATTAATTTCTCCAACCACAATGGGTTAAAGGCAAAACAAAATATTTTCAGTCTTCAAGACAATAACTTTTCGATCGTCAGGGCGATCCATATGAATTATTACTTTTATAGCCAGAGCGATCATTACTGACTGCCAAGGCAATATATATCCCAAATTTAGACAAATATCGTATTTCCATCGCCAAAGCAATTGTTTTCCAACTGCCACAGCAATGTACACATTCTCATTTTTCTTACAAAATGCAAACTATTTAATAATATACACAAAATGTCTCCTGTTTACTACCTAAAACATACTCGTCTTTCAATCAAACTATCTACGATGTAACTTCTGTTTCTTTTTCTTTCCTCTTTTTCTAGATGTTACAGCCGGGTTTACCCAAGCTCCTTTTTTGTTCCTCTCTGTTGTAACCTTTTTATCTAAATCCCTACTATTTTCAACTCTTTCAGTTTCCTTTATTTGTACGCTGTTAACTTCCTTGCTTAGTTCTAATTTCTCAGATATTGGCGGTGTTGCTTCTGCAACGTCATAAACTTGTTCATTCGAGCAACTTGTTTCCTTCATATTTTCCTCGAGAACGCTGCAGTCGCTCTCAAGGTTCCGACCTGTTTCCCGAGCCTCAAGCTCTTGTAATCTAAGTACCAACTGCCACACATTCACTTGAAAATCTCTACATTCTTTCATAAAATGGGCTTCTCCACAATATAAACAAAACATTTCAGTTTTCTGTTCTTTCACACTGATAACTTCTTTTTGGTCTATTTTACTGATTTTTTCTTGCTTGTCTTTCATTCTTTCTTTACAATATTCTATCTTGTGATTCTGCTTTCCACAAAAGAAACAACATTTCCACTTTCTGTAACAATGTGCCTCCAAATGTCCTCCTTTTCTACAAAATGCACATTCCATTCTTTTTATATTTCGTGATGGTTCTCTTCTTTCTTTATTTCTCAACTTACACTCTCTAATCTGATGGCTTTTTTCACCACAAGCAAAGCAACAACCATTCTTTCTATAGCAATCTTTTTCTACATGTCCTCTTTTATTACAAAATTCACAATTCATTTCTTCTTGTCCATTCCGATTCTCTAATAAAACATTCTGGTCCTCCATTTTAACCTAAATCACAATTGAAGGCCCTAACACACCCTCCCTCCAAAGAGTCTATCACGGTTGGAAAGCTGGAAAAGAAATACCAGGTAAAAGTAACCGCATGAACTTGAAAACACGGTCCGAATTGGTCACGGTACCATGAAAAATCTTGTTGTAGTGCCGATAGATGACTACCGACACCACTAAAAATATCTAAACTGAACGATCGTATAGTGGGCAAATTAAACTAAACTGAACAATGCGTTGTGTCAAAACTTCTTAAACCTACCATCAAAATATTAAATAAAACAATGATGTGTATTAAATCCTTATCCTTTAGCACCTAGCTCCAGTAAAGTAGATTCTGTAGTTAGTATTTTCAGAGATGTTTACCCCAAGGTTGAACCTCGAGAACTTCAATAAATCCTAAAGTTATAATCAAACTATTCGTATATAATCAAAACCAAGCTCAATAAATTAAAACTCGGAATGGTTTCATAAAAGTCTTTCCGTTCATTTACCGTTTAAACGAAGTATCAACTACTTAAGTTAGTTCAATAGTAGTTCAATAGTGTGTTTTCGAAATGTCACTTGAAAAATTCAATAAACTTCAAAGTTCCATCTTAGTATAAACTGAACTAATCATACCAAATTCCAAAATATAAACTGTTGGTACAATATCATACCTCAAAGCTGAACAATTATGATCAAGATTTTAAAGTCTAATCTCAACAGCTTTGCTCAAAGTTATCCACAAATTCAAATATTAAACCATTAAAATAAACTTAAAGTATTCAAGTATAAATCTGAATTCCGTTTTCAAAACAAGTCAAGGTACCCTAGCTATCAAAAGTATGCGTTTCAATTCAACTCAAAAATGTTTCAACTGTCAAAGCACTTAAATGCTCAAACTCAAAAATAAAAGTCCAGGTTAGGAAAAAGGTTGGTTCCTAAAATCAAAGTATTCTCAATGTAAACCAGCTGGTGTCAATTAAGTCCAAGTCAATGTGTACTATCCAATCTCAAAGTCAATTTAATTTATTTAAATTGAAAACCAACTTGTTCCATCAACACATGAATTGAATTCCAAAGATGTCGAAAGTCCAAAGTAATTCCACCTATCCAATTGTAAGTCGATTCTAAAGTATCAAAAGTCTAAGTTAATTCAAACTAATGATTCAAAAAGGTCAAAGTTCACGTGAACTTAAATTATTCACATATAAGTCTAAGTAAATCAAACTTATTCAGATGAAAGTCAAAGTAAATCCAAACTATTCAAAAGTTGACTCAAAAGTATCGAAGTCCAAAAATCTAAATTATTCAAAAGTTGACTCAAAAGTATCGAAGTCCAAAACCATTGAAGTCTAAAATTAATTCAAAATATCTAAGTCCAAAGTTTAAATTATAAAGTCCCAAAATGTCAGACAACTAAATCAAAGTCTCAATTAAGTTTATGTTTATATAATTATAAGCTTGATTTATTTCATTAACTGTCACTTAATATCCAATGTCTCAAACAATTATAACTGTCTTCAAATTCGTTGTAATATATCGCTATTATTAACTGTCCCAGTCAATGGTCAGTTATTTTCAAAATGGCGTCGGTCAGTGACTTCAAAATGGCGTCAACCGGTGAAACCAAGATGGCGTCAACCGGCAAGTTTCAAAATGTCAACAACTAATTTAATATATATATATTTTTCCTTGAAGTCCATCAAAATACCTAATAACCTATAAAATAATATATTTCAATGATCAAGGATTAACTCAGTAAAATAAACAGCTTTTTCTTTTCTTTAATTTTCAACGAAACACAACAATTAAAATATTTTCTTTAAAAATACAACACTTCTTTGACTAAGATAATTCAAATTCTTTTATTGTTTACTATTATTATCGTAAAGGCTTCTTTATTTAATTCAAGTCTTGTTATACAACTTTATTTTCCAAAAATATCAAATAAAAACTCCAAATTAGTAACTTACTATATCCTAACTTTCGTAACCAAAATTCAAAATGATCACAAAACTTGAGTAATTTGAATAATATACAGAGTTATACGCTAACTTACATTGCCATATATATTATTCCAAAATAATAATCTCATAATTTATGCACGTTAAATTCCAATAAATAATTAAATCGATCACCGATGTAACCTAATAGATGAAATAATTGCCAAAGCTAAGTTTAGCAACGAAAAATATAGTCAATGTTGATGTTCATAAATGTGAAGATGGCCACAGCTAAATTCCAATAAACAGCCAACAAAATGGCCGCTATCAAATTTTCCTAATTGAGAAAATGGCCAGTGCTAACATCCGAATAATTGACCAAAATAGCCAATATTAAATTTCCATAAATAAGAAAATGGCCAGTGCTAATATCTAAATAAATAATTTACCAATATATAATTTGCAAAATATTACCTTTCTTATTTACACTCCAAATACGTCGGTATCAATATATATATAAGAATATCAAAAAACCTAATCAAAAGCTATCCAATAATTAAAATATTTACAGGCACAATCGTTAAACTTTCCTAACTTGAAAGCTAAATATCAAAATATCACAGATACAGAGGAGACACTTCCGAAAGGTTTCGGTTCAGAATGGCAAGTGAATAACTATGAAAGCCAAAAATATAAACAAAATATCTCGAATACGGGAACTAGGTTTTCTTTACAAAAATCCTATCAAATCCCTACAAAATCGAACCTATCATATCAGACTTCAAATATCTAATCTTAATCTAACATAATACAAGTCTAAACTTATGGCTTATCACAAACACAAAATAGATGTTATCAGGATCGACTCCGAATATAAAGTGAACTGCTTTCCGTTCCACGTTCGCCATATTGGATTGCTTTCGTGACGTCATAGTAGTGTTTCCACTTTTTTGTATTCTTATTTTCAAGTCGTATTTCTTTCGTAATTTCTGTTTTTCCAAACTGTTTTAAAGAGAAATAACAAGGTCATTCTTTTATATTTACATGTTTTACCTATTTTCTTTATTTTAAAATAATTTCTAATCTCTATTTACATAAATTTTTCTATTTTCCTTTTTTCATTAAAACCTAAATATCTATATTCATAATTACACACGTATACACACAACAAAACGTTCACATTTGCAAATAATACAGACATAAGCCTATTTATACATAATACATCCATATATATATATATATAATATATAAATATATATATATATACTTTTGACGGCCAACATATATAAGTTTTCCTACATACATATATTTTTTATTTTTTATTATTTACAAAACACACACATAACATACTTAGCCTATTTTTAATACAATATTTAATTTATTTACACTTTCATGCTTAAGCAAATCTGAATTTCTTACTATTTACAACAATTATTTATTTTTACAGTAAATCTGAATTTTCTTAATATCTTTACAATTTTAACAATTCTTAAATAACTAACCTCAAGATTCCTTTGCTAAGCTGTGACTTTTTACCTTTTTGGAGGTGGCTCTACCATGGGCCCTACAATAACGATCTTTGGACGTCAATAAAAGAGATGTCGAACCAACCGCGGAGCCATCACTGAATGTGATGATAGGGTCCCAATGTTCAATTAAAGATGAAGAGGTTACAGGAAAAGAAGTAATTAATGTCCTTACAAAACCACTGAAAAACGTTGAAGAAGGTACAGGAGTACCGGATGTCCAGGTGACATCGATTAATGAGAGTACATATTGGTCTGACGAAACAGATCGTACTAGCGAAGATGGTGAGTCACTGAGAGGTGATGTAGCCGCTCACACACAAAGTTCCAGAGAGATTTACTTTGGTTGTACCAAAAGAGTATAGGAGTAGAGTTATGAGGGGCACATGATAGTCTTCGGTCATTCAGGAGTAAAGAAGACAGTGGCGTAAAATTACCCAACGTTCTTTTTGACCAGAACATATATCTGGATGTAACAAAAACATTGCTACTTCTTTGTGAATATGTCAAGGACGGCCGAAAGGCTCAGTAAAAGAAATACCTCTTGTGTCCCATGGCCATCATTGAGGAGCCGTCCAAAGAGTAATTATCACCTGAGCAGACATCTCACCCACCGTCTTCAGAAGGGCTCAGATGTCCTAACTCTTGTGGATGCTGCCACGCGCTATCCTGAAGCTGTACCTCTTAAGAGCATAACTGCTCAGAAGGTTATAGGAGGTCGTGATGAAGTTACTAACGAAATGAAAGATGTGATGTCTCAAAGAGAGGAAGATAAAGACTGTAGGTATAAAGAGAACTTGTGATGTAGCCAAAAACGCAAGAGAAGTTAAAGGTCATTCTCAGCATATTTTGGGACAGTGAGATTTATTGGTTTAGATTGAAAAGATGAGAACAAGGGGAAGCAAATTCAGTAAACTATTTAAAAGAATGAGAAAATCATTGTGTCAGAAGATTTCAGCCAAAGGGAGAATGATGAAGCGCGGAGATTACCACGAAAAGATGGAACGGGCGCTCAATGAAACTAAGTGGCACAATGCGAAGCTTGATAAGAAGAAGGTGAGAGAAGACATCGACAGCTTGGAAAAAGTTCCGATAAAAGAGGAAGATACGTGCGGAGAGAATGTGGAAACATACTTCAGAATGGTTAAAGAAGTAATGTCAGTAAGGAAGGGGAGATGTAAAATTGATTGTAAAAGTGGAGAGTATGATGATGATAGGGAGACACGTTTAAAGAGTAGTTGTGTGATGAAACTGGTAATCACATGGAAGATGATAGAAGCTAGTAGGAAGAGCGAAAAGTGTCGGAAGAGACACCGAGAAATAAAGAGGTGTATGATAGTATGGAAGAAGTTGGAGAGAAAAGGAGATGACGAAGAAAGTAGAGGATGTAGATCTGGAAGAAAGGGTGTAAGGAGAACACTGATGATTGTGTATAGAAGTAAAATGCCGGTAACTGTGGTCATAATGGGAATAATGGACGAAATAAATGAGGCTGACTATTTTATCGAAAATAGGTTCAAGTATTCTTTGACCCGGCGTGAACACCCGATTACGATTGAGACTGTTCTACAAAGATTCAGATTTATACTAAACCACATTAGTGGAAGAGACAACGTCATCGTTGATTATTTAAGTGGATCGTATGCCGATGATACATTGGGTTCGTCTTCAGAAGCCTCTACAGAAGAAAGGAGCGCGGAAATATGAAACCAAGTTTTATCATCATTGTAAATAAAGCAAAATGTACCAATTTGCTTCATGTTGGGTGGGCAAAGATGAATGCAGTGGTACATGAAGTATATAAATTGTTTTCATTTATTTGCTGTAAAATTTAGAATACTTACCGTAAGCAATATTAATTATTTCTGTTGTTCTATATACCTAATGTATGCTGCAAGGCCCGGTCCAAACCGCTGTAAAAGTTTTATGTAAGAGAAAACAATAAACCAATGAGAACTATCTTTAAGACTTACTTTTAAAAATCTGAATTGTCATGGTCGTTGTTAACAAAGCTTTATTAGTTATTATATTATTATAATTATGTATTATTATTATTATTATTAATATTTTAAAGTGAATTGCGAAAGGATACTGCGCTGTATTTATTTATATATATAAATGGTTTTATATATATATAATAGTATTTTATTGAATAAAGCATTTTTGTCTGAAGGTGTGGAAGTCTCATAATCTTCGATTTCGTTAGTTCTTTACTGATTGGAATGAAAGATGTCATTTCTTAGATAAGTAGTATGATATTAACAAGAATACCAATCACGCCTTCCCTTCAAATGCTTGTATATATTTGTTTTACTAAAATTAATTAAAATAATATATAATCATTTTGCTGTTTTTAAGGATTGGATGTGTTAA
>JABUQX010074518.1:0-10769 GCA_015478945.1 Trachelipus rathkii | reverse complement strand
CAAATTTTTAGCATTAAGTATGCATCAAATATTTGTATATAAGCCAGATTTCATTGAGATAACTCAGTCAGATACCAAACAGAAGAAACTATAAAAATAATATGACTCACTTAAAGAATACTACTTCTCCCGAGCTCCTCCAAACATTCAAATTAAAAGAAAACGCAGAATTCGAAAAGAGAGTCAAAATTCAGAACGTCCAGTGCACTCCATCATTCTACTTAATAAAGAAAAAGAAGTCTCAACAGACGGACAAATTTTGTTACTTATTCATTAGAATAAATCATTATGTTTTATAAACTATTTGAAATCATTCGTCTCAACTCATAAGAGGCCTATTGAAGTACAAAATAAACATTAGAAGAAAAAGCTATCAGGCCCTATATTATATAATATATATATTATATAATTATATTATAATATATATTTATACTATATTATTATATAATATATATTATATATATTTTATAATTATTTATATATATATATTAATATATTATATATATATATATATATATAATTATATATATATATATATATTATATATATATTTATATATATATATATATATATATATATATATATATATATATTATATATCGATGTATATATTATTATATATATATATATTATATTATTATATATATAATATATATATATATATATATATTAATATTATTATATATATATTATATATATATAAATAAATAAATAATAAATAAATATAAATAAATAAATAACAATAAATAAATTAAATAAATAAATAATAAATTAAATAATATATATATATATATATATATATATAATATATATATAATATTATATAATATACATATATTATATATATATATTAATATATAATATATATAATATAATATATATATAATATATATATCATACATATATATATATAATTATATATAATATAATAATATATATATATATATATATTATATATATATATACTATAATATATATAATATATATATTATATATATATATATATATATATATATATATATATATATATATTATACCTATTTGTAAAAAAACTGATGTATTTCATCATACTGGGATTCGATCACTAGAACCCTAATCAGATGAGCGTGCAATTGTTTGACACTACCCACGACGAGACAAAGAAGGAATCGGTGAATATACCTACTTCTATTACTACTTCCTTCACGCTTGCACTTGGGCGTAGAGTAGCAGGTACGCGCGGTATAAGTAATAATAATTACCAAGGTCCGTGGCGTATTTATGTACAAGAGAATGCATTACCCTGCAATCAAATTTGTTTGTAATGCTCTGCTTGGACAGTAAAAGTATTCTCGGATTCTTCTTTTGTCTCGTACGTCGGACATAGTGGTCAAACACATTGCACGCTCATCTGCTAGGATTCCAGATCGAATACAGGCATGGTGAAAATAAATCAGGGGGTATTTACAAATTACAAATTTGATTGCAAGGTATTGCATTCGCTTAATAATACGAATATTTATAGTAATATATATATATATATTATATATATATTACTAATAATAATATATTATAATAATATATATATATAATATTATATATATATATATATATATATATATATATATATATATATATAATTATATAATACATTTCATCATCATTGTAGCTAATCTTTCTTCTGCCTGCTTCCTCCGCTTCATGAGTAGTTGTTGTAGTTGAAATTGCATCTCCTTGTAGGTATAATAAAACTCTTGCATTTGTTTGAATCAAATATTTTATTGAAAAACGCTTTCAAAAACTATAATTTAGCAATTTCAGCGCACCTAAAGCTAAAAACATAATTTAAATTTAATAACTTTGCAGTACTCTCCTGAAACATGCACATAATTCAATAAACCCAAGACTATATTTTAATAACTATAAAATAATATTGGTGCAAAATTGCTATAAAACATTTTATTACACAAATTTTACATGTATTTTGTACAATTAAATTATAAAAATACATAAAAAAGAAGCTTTAAAAGTGAACTGCAATTCCATTCTGATAATAAAAGAAAAGCAAAAATAGAAAATACATATCCAGATCACGGAAAACCTATCTTAAATGAAAAAAAGGAAATAAACCTGCGAAAAAGGATTTTTATAACTTAGAGTCTTGGACAAAACCTAAATACTTATAAACAATATTTTTATAAAATATAATGCAAAAATGCTAAATATAAAATAATATACCTCCAAATTTCATATATAGACATTAACATAATAAAAAATAAATTTTAAATACAAATTATAATAAATTCCATTTTTACCTATACATAAATTCGATAAAAAAAGTTATTCCTGAACGAACAGTTTCCTTAATTGGTTAGAGAAAAACGTTAATATGTTAATGGGTAACCACCCTCTATATATATATATATTATATAATATATAAATTATAATATATTATATATATATATTATATATATAATATATATATATATATATTATTATTATACTAATATATATATATATATAATATATATATTTAATATATATATATATACTCTATATTAATAATATATATATATATATATATATATATATATATATATATATATATTATAAATAATAAATATTTATATATATATATATATATATATATATATATTATATATATGGTCGGGCAACATAAAAACTAACCCACTCTAAAAGTTAATACAAAAAATAACACACCAAAATAAATGACTTTTATAATATATCGAAACAAAAGTATACCACCATGTAAATACATTGAATATATGTACAGATATGCATTATCATAATTATTTTCGGATTTTTCTATTTTTAGGAATTTTTTCAAAATTTTGAAAAAAATTGAAATTTTTCCACAACTTTTTCAGATTTTGCTTTTGTTTTAGCCTTAATAAACTGGGAAACAATGCAAAATATGTTAATCTCTAATTAAATAATGTTAGACCACTCTTTCATAAGGTTAAATTTCCTATTTTGGTGAAGTTTTGTGCAACCCCGAACACACACATACTGACCAAATTGGACCCTCAAATCTAACCCACATGAACACAAAAAATAACCCACTTTCAACTAGTCTCAAAATCAGTATTCACGTGGATAATATAGAGTATTAATAGAGTATTAGCATATTTGAGTGTTTTTTTAATTTTTTTTATAAATATTGTAGGGAAAATGCAAAAAAAAAATTTTTTGACAAAAAATAACCCTAGGACAGTCTTGATAGGCCCATGTGGCTTCTTACTGTCTTTTTATTTCTAATGTTCTAAAATAGAGTTTGAGGTTTTTTTTCACCAATTTGGTATAGAGGCCTCTGAAGAGAATATCAAAAGAACATAAGAACACACTGGAATACTTTTACCTGTGTGTTCCGTTGACCATAGCAAATAATAAAATGGGGTTGGTATTTAATTTTAATTTTTAAATTTTATTTTTTTAATTAAAAAGCAGCATAAAATACTTAAAAACATTATTTATGAACCTTAAACGATTAAACTTATTAGGGGGTTTCAAGGGTGGGTTATTTTTTGTGTCCATGTGGGGTATTTCTGTGTTCCTTAAATTTTTAATTTAATATTTATCTTTTTTAAACTAATTTTTCTTTAATTGCCATACCCAATTACATTACTTATATTAATTAAATGATGATAAGTTACTTATCTCTAAAGGGGGTTTTAAATGGTGGTAAGGTTTAGTGTCTGAGTTGTGTTCATTCTGTGTCCACTGGCGTTTTTTAGAGTTTTTTTTTTTAAACTAATTTATCAAATCATATTTCCTTTAAAGGGCTTATAAATTAGACCTAGACACTATTAATATATATTTCACATGTAGAACATCACGTGCTAATTAGGAGTCATTAAAGAGATAGAAAAAAGTGGGTTATTTTAATACAGAAAGTATAAGTATAGTAGTACAACTATAGACCAGATAGAGAATAGATACGTATATATATAAATATATATAATATATATATATATAATTATATATATTATATATATATATATATATATTATATAGTAATAATATATAATATAATATATATATATAATATATATATATAATTTAATTATATTATGAACACATTAGCTTTTACAAAACTTAACTAAATTATTTTCAAAACTTTCAAATTGTCCTTAATACAATAAATTTATTTATTCTATTTATTCTCAGTTGAGTTTGTTTCACTCTCCTAACCTAACCTAACCTAACCTAGCCTAGCCTAACCTAACCCTAACCGAACCTAGGTCGAAAGTGAATAAATAAAACTAATATAATATCTCAACTCCACTAAACCCACCAGCCTATAATTCGATCTTTCAATTTTCAATTGATTTTTATAATCACTGTAAAATGAGCTACTTGTAGCAAGCTTTCCTACGTGATTAATTAAAGTTTAAGATTGCAATAAAAATATTCTGGAAAGTAAAAAACAGATTTTTTTTCCATAAAACCTTTGATTTGTAGATTAGGTTTTCTCAATTTAATATATAAAAATTTAAAAATAGTTACAGGAAAATAAAATTTGTCATTTCTTTTTGTATTCTGCTCTTAAACACCACACACACACCACACCTAAAATAAAGAATATCTCTTTAATCATTAATTTTAAAGTAAAGTATTTAAGAACGTTTTATTTAAGCACATATGTTCTGATTGTGTTCCAGGTACCAAGCATGAAGGACCTTCTTAACTACAGAGTGGACTGTAAGAAAAATTTCTCGGAATTAGACATTTCTCATCCATATAGAAAGGAAAAAGGGTTGCTATATCCAATAAACATAGCGAGAAATGTTGCCAGATCTAATACTGAGACCTACTTTAACTTTCCATGTGATATTGAATTGTATCCCTCTATTAATATAATTAAAGGTATGCGCATGTTTGAAATAAAATTATATATATAGTATATAATATTATATATATATATATATTTATATATAATATATATATATATTATATATAATATATATATATTCTTTTTATAAAAAAATATATATATATATATAATATATATTATATATATATATATATAATTATATATAATATATATTATAATAATATTATATATATATATATATTTATAATCTTTTGTAGATTTTTTGAAAATGATTCAAAAGCCAGACCTATCCAAAACAACAAGAAAGAGGGTGTATGTATTACCAGTTTTCGAAACAGATTCAGACGTAAAATCTCCTAAAACCAAATCGGAACTTATAGATCTACTCCATCAGAGCAAGGCAACAGCGTTTCACAGTGGAATCTGCAGAGTCTGCCACGAACATCCATATTCTTGGGTAAATCCATAATTTAGACAAAAACTTTTCAATTTTGATGGTTGGATCTCACAAGTAGTCTTTGTTTACATGTACTCAATGAAATGTAATGTAACTCAGATATCTTATAGCGCACCAGCAGAACGAGTAACCTTTTATGTTGGTTCCATCTCCGATACCGGTTCCATCTCCGGTTCCGACTCCAGCTCCGGATACGGCTACGGCTCCGGCTCCATCATTTTAAAGTTAACAAGCTCTATCTCTATCATATTAAAGTTGCTTTTCTCTTTCTTCGACTCCATCTTCTTACTTTACATATCACAAATTCTTTAAGTTCGGTGGAAGAATTTATTTACTCAAACGTTAAGAGAGATTATGCATAAATTTCTATGAAACTCTATTTAAAGATTTAGTTACATAAGTATTTACATAAAAACAATTAAAAATATTTTTAGAATTATAAAATTTATTTAACAAAAATGAATGTTATTTTTATGACAAAATATTTACATAAATACGACGGTTAAAATTGGGTACTACATTATTCTTCAGCCGTAATTACAGAGTAAAGAAATTTGATTATATATATATATATATTATATATTATATATACGTTATATATACTATATATATATCTCTATATTATATATTATATATTATTATATATTATTATATATATATATATATATATTATAATATTATATATAATACTATATATAGTGTATTATATATATATATAGTATATACTATTAATATACTATATATTATATATATATATATTATATAAATATATATATATATTATATATATATATAGTATATACTATATATATATATATATATAATATAATATATATATTATATACTATTATATATAAAATTTTTTATAAAATATATTTATAATCTATAGTACTATATAATAGTAATATATAACTATATACTCGATATATATATTATATATATTCTATAAAATAGGGAAATAACTACTTTATATATATATTTATATATATATATATATATAATATATTAATATATATAGACTTAGTCACTGTTATCTAGTTATATTATAAATATACTAGTATTATGATGATATGTATATACCATTTATATTTCCACTCTACTATATTAACTAATAATATAATATCATCTGGCTACTATATAGGTATAATATTGTGATATCTAGTTAGGGATGGCTCCGAAGGTATGTATCGATTAAATATATCAATAGTGATATTCCTAAGAGAGTAATCGAAAATAATTTATTTAATTTATGAATTTATTTAAAGATTATTTAAAATAAATTAAAATTCGAAAGGCAAAGAATAAATATTTGAATTTTATTTAATTTTAAATTGGAAAAGGTATTAAATTTTTTATATGCCGAAACTTTTTTCCATATTTAAATCTTTATCATTTAATGTATTCTCCAAAGTGGGGTACGCGTACCCCGAGGGGTACGCATAGTTATACTTGGGGGGTACGCCAAATAAGTAGCCTCACGATCACTTACGAGTGTATGATGTTGTATCAAGTGAGTGCGTATTATATACTATTAGGCTAGGTAACTATAATATTTATAACGTATGTGTATAGCCTAATTGTATCAATCATATATATATATATATATATAGTATATATATATATATATATATTATATCCGTTTTAATGAATACTTCTCCTATAAATATCATTATAGTATATCGTAAATTACGATATATTATTTATATAATATAATATAATATAATATATATATATATATATATTATATACTTATCAAATAATATATATATATATTATACTATATATTATATATAGTATATATATGCATAAATATATAATATATATATATATATATCTATATATATATATATATATACTATAATAATATATATATATTATATATATAATATTATATAGATATGTTAATATATATATATAAATATATATATATAGTTATATATATAATACTATATTATAATATATATATATATATATTATTTATATATAAAACTCGCAGCAAATTTAATTGCATCACCACGAAATATAATTAGAACTTTTCATATTGGGAAATGTAAGGCTAAAGTTTGGTTTTATTTGGTTCATACCTATCTCGTGAGTGTTGCACAGGTTTATAAATGTTATCAACCGTAATGTAACGGACGTGTGTAGGGAATACAATGGCATAATAAAGAACGAAAAAACTCATGGATATTTTTTTTTGGCATGGACTTTTTCAGCTATCAACAACAATATTTTACAAATTACAATGTGAAAATGCAGCATAAAGCTGTCTAATAATGGATTGTACCCCCCCCCCCCCCCCATCTGTCCCTTCCAACTTCCTCCAAGCGATTCGGCCACTTGAATGAAATGTCTTGGTGGAGCGATGGTCTCCTGCGATATGTTGTCAAAGCGATTGCGATTGCCTCCCTGAGTGGGACGGAGCATTGTTTCACGGGCTCGGAAAACGGCCTCACCCAACAAATCCCAAACATGTTCAATGGATTCACTGTCCGGGCTCCTCGCAGAAGGCCAGGAGTAGGATCCCTACTTGTGTAGGTACCCGTTGGAACGACCTGTGCAGTTGTGCTGTGTGCGTTGTCATGGGATTAATAAAAAATGGACTCCAGATTGAAGGACACGAAAGGACATATTCTCTGGAGGATGTCTTACCGCATTTACCTTCAGCCGTTTAGCTTCCTGCTGCTCACGATATGCAATGCGAGCACCCAAACAAATGCCTGCCTTCACCATCACAGAGTCACCTCCAAAAGGAGACCTTGGGGGGATATTTTAAGCAGAAAAGTGCTCACCCGGCACGTCTCAAAATCGCCCCGACTGTCATCCTTGCGTTCATGTCTTCAGTGTCCGATCCAGCGCCCTCCCCGCTGCACCATCGTGTGAGTGAGTATCCAATCGTTCATACGCTTGTACAACATGCCACATCCACGAGTGCGCCGAGCCCGCATGCTCCCTGACTCAGGTGGGCGCCTGATGGCAGACCTATTAGTATTATACTGTAATCTCCATCTGTGTCATTCTTGTTCTTTCTACTACCGAACCTTTAATTTGTTTATGTACTCCATGGAATTAATATAGCGGGCTACATGTTACCTCACGGAGCCTGTGTTGTATGCCAATATGTTATCGCTTGTGGTAAACGATACGATATGTCTACTGCCATACGTGGGAATCTGTTCATCTCTCTCGCCGTCCTTAAATCTTGGACCCATTCGTCGTCTTACGGTTAGCTGCCAGAAATATCTGCCTCTTGATATACAGGAATGAATGGACTCTCGAAATCTAAGTCTCTCGATTTTTGAAATTGCTGTTTACCCCGAGTGTGTTATCTTCCCTGAATCGTCCCATCTCATAGTCTGATTGATATTATATCCTTCGCTATCTCGTATCAGTCTAAAATAACTCTCTTAATTTATGCTCGTTCCTCTTCTCTGTTCATGTATCGTCTTTCCACTTGAACTCCGATTTACACGTCTCGATTTGTATATCTTACGAATATACAGCATTATCCTCTTGTTATATGTTTCGTTAGTTGGTTTGATCGTCTTCTTGCCATCTCTAGTTATCTCTTCTAAATGTTTACTTTCCGATATTTCAAGTGTTGGATCCTGTTTGTTCATTATTCTATTTTATTGCCCATATTTTATTTCTATTATATACACGTCGATCGTTATCATACTTGGCATACACATCTCGAAGTTAAGTCCGTATAGAACCTCAAATTAAAGCCAAAGTACCCCTATCTCTCAGTTTCCAAAAAATGAATACCGAGAAATGTGTAACAAATTATATTTACGGGTACTTAGCGAGTTAAAACTCTCTGAACACAACGAGTTGCTTTAATGAAAAAATAGGATAAAAGTAAAATTATCATATATACCTAATATACATCAATAAATATATATATAATACTATAATAATAATAAACCGAAAAAGTGCATACATTTCAATATGAATAATTAATTAGCTAATAATGATAATATACAAATTATGAAAACTATATTTGAAATAATATCATAATTATATTACATAAAATATAAAGTTCATTATATTCTACATATAATATATTTAATAAAAAACTATTAATTATAGTGGGCTCGGTATTAACCAGATGAAAATTCAAAATGAAATTTAGCTAATTACAGCAATTATTAAAGGGTATCTTAAAACAATATTTATTATCACAATTAGTGGAGTACGACAGATACAAAAAAGTTTGTGTCGAGCCTCGCTAGAGTCTGATCTCATCGACTTTGCCTTTTGCTCGATACTTCTTCTAAGTCACACTCCTGACAATATAGATACAAATTTACATCTCGCCTACCAGAAATGAACAATATAGCAGAATAAACCTTATTACAGACCAAGGAACAATAATATTCGTGATATAACTTCACTTATAGGTAAATCACAACCTCATACAGTTTAACATCATATAAATAAATAAAAAATAAATTAACAGAAAATAAATAACATATAAGTATAAAAATATTAATAATTAAATAATATAATACTAAAATAAATAATATATATATAAGTATTAATAAATAAATCTAAATAATAATAATAGATATATTAATAATTATAATATATTAATAGAATAATATATTAATAATAATTTATATACATAATAATAATAATAATAATTAAATTAATATAATTAAATTATAGTAATTAATAATAAAATTAGTATCATAATATAAAATAAATTAATAATAACTATTTATAAAATTTAATAATATATATAATTTTAAATAATAATATAATAATTAATATATATATATATATAATTAAATAAATATAATAAATAATAATAATTAAATTCATATATATAAATAATTATATAAATAATTAATAATAATAATAATTAAAATTAATTAATTATAACATCTGTAATTAATATTAGATAATAATTAATTATATAAATCTAATTAAATAATATAATATTAAATAATATTAAATAATTAAATAAATTATATAAATCAAGTTAATTAAAATTAAATAAATTAATGAATAATATATATAATTAATATATAACATATCATATAATTAAATTAATATAAAATACTCCATACCTATATATAGACTTGAAATCTTAGCTTCTGCTGCCAAAGTGTCTTGCTCCCCTCTCATATCACCTTCAAGAGCACCTAATCCCAACGGAACCACCGCCGCCAACGGTTACTACTCGCATTGAAACGATAGTCATTTGTCCGTCGCCCACTCGAAGTGATATTTCGTAACTACTCCATGACCTTATTCTTCCAATGAAATTGCCTCAATTACTACCCTAATTTTGAAAAATTTGTGTAATTCATTAACCAACGAAATAATGAATGTATATAACTCCATATCTGTGGATAGGATTTCCTTCCTCCATCCAAATATATCAAACTATTCTTAAGTCCTTGAACCTAGGAAACAATGATAGATGAAGGTGCTGGAATTCCGATCCACCAATCAGCTTCACATACCCTTC